>JBBYHL010139037.1:0-31758 GCA_038381835.1 Adansonia madagascariensis | reverse complement strand
ACCTTGTTGTTGGATTACCAAAAATGAAATTTGATAATGATAGAATATGTGATGCATGTGTCCAAGGGAAACATAGGAGAGCTTCATTCAAAACAATTAATATTGTTTCAACTAATAGAGTATTACAACTTATTCATATTGATCTCTTTGATCCTATAAGGACATTAAGCTTAGGAGGTAAACAATATGGATTTGTTATTGTAGATGATTACTGTAGGTTTACTTGGGTTCTGTTCTTAAGCTCTAAAGATAAAGCCTAAGAAAAATTCATTGCTTTTTGCAAAATTATCCAAAATGAAAAAGGTTATTCTATTTTAAGTGTAAGAAATGATCATGGAAACGAATTTGAAAATCCTGTTTTTGACTATTTTGTAATGAAAATGGTATTAGCCATAATTTCTTGGCTCTTAGAACTCCTCAAAAAATGGAGTTGTCAAAAGGAAAAATCAAACCCTAGAAGAAATGGCTAAAAGCATGCTTTGTGAAAATAATTTACCAAGGTATTTTTGGGTGGAAGCCATTAACACTTCTTGCTACATTATAAATAAAGCTGTGGTTAGGCCAATCCTAAAGAAAACTCCATATGAACTTTTTAAAGGAAGAAAACCTAACATTAGCTATTTTCATCCTTTTGGATGTAAATATTTTGTACTAAATAATGAAAAGGATAATCTTGGTAAATTTGATGGCAAAAAGTGATAAAGGAATTTTTTTTTTTTTTGCTATTCAATAAATTCCAAAGGTTATAGAGTGTTTAATAAGATAACCTTGGTTATTAAAGAGTCAATACATGTTATATTTGATGAAACTAACTCAACTTTGAGGAAGGTATCTCTTGATAATGATGATTTAGAGATTTACCAAGAACAAGCATCACACAAGAAGCAAGAAAAAATAATACAAAATCAAGAAGCTCTAAAAGAGGAAGAACTACATGAGCACTCAAGTAGAAAGAGAAAGAAATCATCCTAGAGAGTTTATTTATGTCAAAAAAGGTGAGATAACTGGTGATCCTAAGCAAACGGTAAGAACTAGATCATCTTTTAGAAATACATGTAATTATGTAGCTTTTCTTTCATAAATTGAACCTAAGCATTTAGATGAGGCTCTAAAGGATGATAGTTGGATTATAGCCATGCAAGAGGAATTAAATCAATTTGAAAGGAGCAAAGTTTGGAATTTAGTGAAAAAACCTAGTAATTATCCCATTTGTAGGTACTAAATGGGTTTTTAGGACCAAACGTGATAAGCATAGAACCATAGTTAGAAATAAAGCTAAATTAGTAGCTAAAGGATATAGTCAAGAAGAAAAAATTGATTTTGATGAAACTTATGCCCTTGTAGCTAAACTAAAGGCCATTAGAATACTATTAGCCTTTGCATGTTTTAATAATTTCAAGTTGTTTCAAATGGATGTCAAAAGTGTTTTTTTAAATGATTTTTATTAATAAAAAAGTTTATGTTGAGCAACCTCCCAGTTTTGAAAACCTTCATTATCCCGATCATGTTTTTAAACTTTCAAAAGCCTTGTATGGATTAAAGCAAGCACCTAGGGCATGGTATGAAAGGCTTTCAAAATTTTTAATTGAAAAAGGTTTTAATATAGGCAATGTTGACAAAACTCTTTTTATAAAAGTTAAAAGCAAGGACATTTTAGTGGTTCAAGTTTATCTTGATGATATTATCTTTGGTGCTACTAATGAATCTCTTTGTCAAGAATTTTCTAAGTTAATACAAGGTGAGTTCGAGATGAGCATGATGGAAGAATTAACTTTCTTTTTGAGACTATAAGTCAAGCAAACAAAAGATGGCATCTTCATCAATCAAGCAAAGCATACCAAGAAATTACTCAAGAGGTTCAAAATGGATGAAGCAAAGCCTTGTTGCACACCTATAAGTACTTCAACAAAACTTGAGAAGGATAAAGGAGGTAAATGTGTTTACTCTAAACTTTATAGGTTTATGATAGGTTCACTGCTATATCTTACCATAAGCAGACCTGATATAATGTTTAGTGCATGCCTATGTGCTAGATATCAATCATCACCTAAGAAATCACATCTAGTTGCTGTGAAAACAATTTTTAGATAACTTAGAGACGCTCACAATCTAGGCTTATGGTATCCAAAAGAATCATCTCTTGCCTTACATGCTAATTCCAATGTGGATTTTGGTGGATGTAAGATTAATAGAAAAAGCACTTTCAATACTTATTAATTTCTTGAAAATATGCTCATATCATGGTTCTCCAAGAAACAAAATAGTGTTGCTTCATCTACAACCAAAATGGAGTACATATCCGCAAAAAGTTGTTGTGCCCAAATTTTATGGATAAAACAACAAATGGGGAATTTTGGTATTACCATGGATCATATTCCAATTAAATGTGACAATACTAGTGCCGTTTGTCTCACTAAAAATTCAATTCAACACTCTAAAACTGAGCACATAGAGATTAGACATCACTGTATTAGAAATCATGTGCAAAAAGGGGATATAGTGCTTGAGTTCATTGATACCTTACATCAACTAGCTGATATTTTCACTAAACCACTTGACAAGGGTAGATTTTGCACAATTAGAAGAGAAATTGGCTTAATAAATGCACCCTAAATTTATAAGTTGATAAAATTCTGATACTTTGCCTCAATATTGTTTACATCATGCTTGGTTTGAAAAGCTAGCCTTACATACCTACTTGTTTGATGATGTGCACTTGTATGACTTTTGATTCTTAGATGATTATGTTCTTTGGTTAAATTTTGAATTGTTCATGCAAAATGATTTTGATGTCAAAAATTTTTGGTCAAAATTGCATTTTTAAATGCATTTCAAAGAGTAATTAGGTCAAAAATATGCTTAAATTGATACCATCTTAATGAAAATGACCCAATACTAGGCCATAAGTATTGATACCAGCAAAAACTTTTACCTAGTATCGAGACTGATTTCAAGGTATCGATACAAAACCTAGAATTGTTCATTGTATCGATACTTGACTCCATATCAATACTCTCCATCTTGTATCGATATAGCCCAAACTTGTTCTATGTCTCGAGACCTAGTCCCTTGTATCGATACAAAAACCTAGAATTGTTCTTTGTATCAATACTGAACTCTAAGTATCGATACTGTCTCCTCTGCATCGATACTCATTATTGAATTAGGCAATCCTCGCATGCACGAGTTTATTTTCATCGAGCACTGTTCACTATTTCATTAGCTTTCTCCTATTCACTTAACCCTTAATCATCACACTTCTTCTAAATTTCATTTTTCTTATAATCCTTGATCCAAAATAGATTGATTTCATTATAATTCACCATTTTCCTCTGAAATTCAATCCATTACCACCCAAAACCATAAAAATTCAAAAACTCTCTTTACTCAAACCCTAACCATTCCTCTTTTAAATTCCTCAAAATTTGTCCAAATTTTTTTAAAATTTTTAAGTAATTTTTCATTCTCAAGTCTTTCCCAACTCGATTATTATGATTGGTTACTAATTTATTCGATAAACTATACTGCATTGCCACCAAAACTTATCGCCCACCACGTACTCGACCATTTTCTTTAACCAATTCTTCCTTAGCACCTTACCTAGCTTTCTCAACCTGACCTGCTACCTTCGGTAACCTTCACCACCCTCGATGAACCTCATCGGAACCCACTTCCACTTCCACTTCATCTGATTCCTTTCAAATCACCTCAAACACTTTACCAACATCAGTCATCTCTTTCATTTGTATAAAACAATATCTAGTTTTACCGTGTCGCCACCTTCTCAACAAAATTCCTCAACCACCTTAAAACACTACCATGCCTTCAAAGACCAAACAAACTATCCGTCGTCAAAGATCGATCACCTGTGCTTCCACTTTTACCATTTGTCAACCATCTTTGACCCAAATACAATCATTATTTGACCTATGTTTTCACAATGCACGGGTTATGAGTGATTCACTACCATCTATGCCAATATGCCCATCCAACAATGTTAAGTTATTGACTTCCTCTCCCTCGGTTCATTACTTATCCCTACTTTCAGATTTTTGAGACCTTCACATAGACTAAATTTTTTTCTCTCAATGTTTCAGTTTGCGAGAATCTTGTTCGTGCATTCTTTAGCAATGCCTCACTTATCATTGATGATCATTACCATGTCATAACTATTTGATCTTATCTTTTGGGAAAAGATCTTGTAGTCAACCCGACCTTTCTTGTAACCACCTTTGATTTCCCAAATGAAGGTGTAATCAACGAAGGTTTGGCTCTCGTAACCTTGCACATTCCGAACAACAAAGCCATCCTCCTTCTTTTGGTTGATCGCTAACTTCATCTTATCATTCCCCATGTGTTCTATCCATAAGGCACTAAACACACCTGGATTAGCGATTCTAACTATTAGTGGCTCCATATGAATCAAACTGGAATCATCCAAACCTAGCCTATTTTCTCTTTATAGACCTTGTTCTTTGTGTTCATGGTTTTCATAGCCTCCTCCATGGCATGGCATTAAGCTACTAGTTCGACACTCAAACTCTTGATCTTTCTTGTGACCTTGGGATTATGGTATCTACTTACCATTATATAGGTTGTAAATCCACGGGGCTCACCAAGTATGAAATTCAAGGCACCGACTTCATTCCCAAGGCTCGTCGATAACTACCTCCACTACTTAAGCAACCAGATGCTCCCACTCTCGATGACCATGATGATAATAATATGGAGCATGATGTGCCTCCTCCACCTTCGGCTCCAGCCACCTCATCATTCGTGCCCATGAACCTCCAACATATGTATGATTCCATCATAAGGTGTCTTGACACATGGGAGTGACGCTTTGACTCTTGGGATCACCGATTCGATTCCATTGATACTCGCTTTTCTAGTCTTGAGCATAGTCGTTAGGTGTTAATCGAGTAATTCCATAGCTTCTTGGTGGGCTTTCCTCATACACCCCGACCTATTTCTCCACTCACTGTGGATCCTCTGGCCGATGAAAATTAGTCATCTTAGGCTCATTTTAGGATGACATTTAAGTTTTTAGGATTCGTTTGGACCGCTTTTACTTATTTTGTGGACTCTATTTAGCGTTTTATTCTCAATGCATCATATTTGCTTGCATTTTCTCTATTACTTTGAATTGATCCTTCTTGTGTTTTGATATAACAAAAATGGGGAAAATGTCATAAATTTGCCAAATGTGTTCTGTATTGCTAAATATGTCTATGTCTTTCATGATATTATTATGCACAGTGCAAAATATGTCTTCCATGATATTATTATGCACTTGATTATGATTATACTATCGTGTTGGAACCCAAATAGCATGTTGATATTGAACACTTTTACATGTTGTAGCTTGAACTCCGAAAATCTTGGGCAATATTATCGATTTGAAATGTTGTATCTTTAAAGGACCCTATTTGCTCAAATTAAAACTTTTGAAAACCATTGCTTTATTGAGGGGGAGTTTTTTTACAAATCTCAAAAAATTTAGGGGGAATCATTAAAAAGAAATTTATCTTAAGTTTTGTTATATCAAAAAGGGGGAGATTGTTAGCTTTGAATTAATTTTGATTTTGATATAACAAACAACTTAAGCTAAATTAATTTGTACTCAATTATTTCCAACTTAGTATTCGTGTTAAAATTGAAAAACATTTTGAAAAAAGTACTAAGTTTGTATTTTCTCAAAAATATATGTTCCAAAATGTATATTTATACTTAGAATATTTTTTAGATATGTTTGAGTTAATATCAAGCCAAAAAAAATCATTTTACAAAGGATTTTGAAGGTGTGTATTGACACAATGCATAAATATATTGATACTATGCTTAAAACCCTTATTTGTATTGATACTTATTAGCATATATCGATACATTGCAGTGAGTATTGATACTCACCCATATGTATCGATACAATGCTTGGCAATAGCCAAGGTTTGGCTGAAACCCTCAAAAGTTTCAATACAGGTGTATCTATATCGATACAGCTTGTCAGGTATCGATACTCAGCCCTTTGTATCGATATAATAGGATGTAACAGTCTCTTTTTTAATTCTTGTATCGATACCATAGCATGGCTCTAAATGGAAACAAGCATTTATGAAGGCTATAATGGCTCTCCAACCACCACATCAAATGCCCAACATCTATAAATCAATTTCATGCTATAAATAGAGGTTCCCAATAGCTAAAGAAGTAAAAGATACAAAGATTAATCAAGCATTGAACAACAAAAGCTAAAAGTCCTTAAATTTTTCATTTTTCTTATAACGAATTTATACTCTTTCAAGTCTATTTGTATCTCATTCACCTTGTACTTAAATTCTAGCAAACATCCACCTATTAGATGTTCAATTTGTTTGCAAATACTTCATTCATATCACAAAAAGGGTTGTGTGAAAATGAGTGAAAACATTTAAGAATTTGGGGTAGAATTCTTAAAGGGATTGAAAGGTTTATCTAAGCCTTAAAAGATAAAGGTGTAAGGTTATACCTTAGCCTTAAAGGTAAACAATTTTAGTTAAACAATTTCATTAGTGAATTGTGGGAATTACCTTGGTAAAAAAGTACTAAGAAGAGAGGATGTAGGTGCCGAGTTCAAAGATCGAACCTCTATATATTGATTTTTTATTTTTCTTACCCTTAACTCCTTTTTATTTTCAATTTATTTCAAACTTATCAAGTTCTTGTAGAACCAATTCACCCCCCTCCTGGTTCAATCTTTTCCTTAAGCTAACAATCTTACATAAGGACCAAATTAAAAAAAAATCAAAAAATTATTTTTAGGCCTTACAGACTTGGATGAATTGATCGTGTGTCATTTGGTATGATTTACATGATTTTTGTGACATATTTGATGTTAAATTATGAGTTTTAATTATGTAGGAGTTTACAAAGTTTAGGGACATTAGGAAATCCTAGCGTTTTAGGTTTAAAATGGTCATTTCTAACATTCAATTTTCTATTTAACGCATTTGGTAATTTATGAATATTTTTAGCATTCCTTCAGTCTTCCAATGGAGTGTAGAGAATATTAAAACCTCTCGTATTTTTTCGGTTCTCCGATAAGGTATGAAATGCAATTTTGAAAAGTTTAGGGGTTTAATTGTAATTTTTGCATTTTAGGTCACCTCTAATATCCAAATTACCCATTGAGGGTAAAAATCTCATTTTCTATCATTTTTAGGCCTTTTAAGGTTATTTAGATACCTTAGTGTCGAAAGTACACCTTATAGGGCATTTTAGTAATTTACCTTAGAATTGAGTCCTTTATGATCACCAAGATACTTCTATGTCGAAGGTGCATAATAGGGATAGGTTCACCCTTTTATAATGATATCATGTCCTCTATGCTAGCCGAAATACTATCATGTCAAAGGTACACCCTAAGGGTATTTTAGTAATTTTATATTAGAACAAATCCTATATGATTATTGGGATATTTTTATGTTGAAGGTACATATCAGGGATACGTTTGCTATTTTAGATTGTTTTAAAGTCCTTTAGGGTTGCTGGATACTTCCATGTCAAAGGTATACCCCAGGAGCTTTTATGAAAATTAAGATTTTTTGAAGTAAATAAAACTTTTTGTATCCCTCAGGCGCTCCAATGCGTACAAAGGATTTTTTTAATTTTAAAACCTTTTAGATTCTTCTAGCTCTCTAGTGGGGTACGAAACATAGTAATAAAACCTTTCATGTTCCTTCGGTCCTTCGATAGGGTATAAGAGATATTATGATTTTCAAAAATACTAAAAAACCCAATTTTCTTAAGTGGAATAATAAATTTGCTTCATTAATTTTATTTTAGAAAATGGGAATTATACTTAAATACCAAATTTTAAATCTAACTAAATATCAAAATTTAAGTTAACATGTCATTGATAAGGTATCGATTGTCGAGCATCATGAGAAGGATAGATCCTTATTCGTGATTGTAATTAACTCTCAGACTTTTTTATGTGATCTTTGGTATTCACGAAGACATTGAAGTTTCTTTTTTAGGGTTTCATAATCCTCGAAATACAAACTCCGATAGGTGACCAATCTCACCTAGCCAAAATAGATTGGTGGTGACTCTAAGATAAATACTTATTTCATAATGACTATTTAGGGTTAAGTCGAGTGAATGATTCATCTCGATGACTTGTCCCTAGATACAAGAAAAAGTAAAAAATAATAATCATATGGCCCTTATAAATAAAGAATAATGATATATGGATATACAACTCCAAAATAAGTATCTTTCATTCAAACAAAGCATTAATTACAGCCCATAGAATTTGAAAGTAATCAAATTTGAAAATATTGCATGCCATTGCATTGTTTGATTACAAGTTCGAAAAATTTCAATAGCTCTTGTCACTATCACCTATGGGAATGAAGTCTTGCCTCATAGATTTGGCTAATTTGACCACATCATCTGCACCGGTTTGAACCATGCAGATTCGTTCAATGAGGTTCTAGACACGTTCCCTATACTTCAATCAAGATTAGTCAGCCAAGATCCAATTATGTCATAGTTCTTCAGAAGTCCTTGACAATCTTTCAACCTGATCTTGTTGGGCCTGAAGGGCATGCTCTAACTCCTAAAACCTTGTAGTCAAAGTTTTATTCTTAATCCTTCCCTCTTGAAGAAGTTGTACTTGAGCTACCAAGCTTTTGCTTTTGATAAACCAGTGTAATTGCACGAGTCTTAGTGAGTTCTTCTACAGTAGTCTTCGCTTGAGCCTTCCAAGCCTTTAAGTCATTGGCAAGAAAGACAAGCTTGGCTTTCCATTCAGCAAAGATTTGCTCGTTCCTTAGTTTTTCTTTGCCTTTTAAAGTGCTATGTAGTCTTTCTTCAAGTAGTGAAAATCTGCATTTATGGACTTTTTGTCTTGATAGAGTATCCGCTCCTTTTGAACTGACACTAATGCTCCCATTGGCTTATCTCTTCTTGCAACTAATAAATTTTTTCAGTGAAAACAGCTTTTTCTTATGAAACTCCCATTTTAGGCTTTAAATCTTAGATGGAGGGTTATTTGTTGGAACATAGGGGATTACATTAGCAAGCAACATCATGGTATCATTAACTCATCTTGCTATCTAATCTTTGTAGGTCGAAATTACTATTTTCTCTCTTTTCAATATGATTTGATAGGTTTTCACCATGCATCAAAGATCTTTTGCACTTAGCTTATGTAATAATCCCCTCTGTATTCAAATTCTAGGATACAAAGCTCGCAAGTGATGGGGACAAATTGTTAGCAATCAAATTACCGTAAAACCATGAGTAGAGCATAACCGATGCTTCCTTATAATCCATTAAGAAGCACCCAATGAAATGGTTTGCATTTATAGACAATTGGGCTAGAAATGATCCATGGAACTATCTAAGTCACTTCACTAGCATTCAAATCTTGGAACTTTGCATTCCATTGATCTATGGTGATATCTTGTGGTCATTCTATTTCCAAAAACTTGGTGAGAGGACTAAAATTCAACATATATGGTTGTAGCAGACTCTTAGCCTAAAAATGACTGAGGAGCCATACATACAACATTGATGAGTATCCGATGAAGCATGCTTTGCCTTTTTTTTCTCCCAAAATTTAAGGATGGGATAGTCTCTGCTAAGATGGCAGGAGCAAGATTGATACTGCAACTTAGTTTTAAGCAAATATCTACCTTAAAAACCTTTATGTGTCCCAAAACCCTCAAAAAATGATTTGAACATAGATTGCCAATGCGAAAACATCCCAAATCTTCTTCTTTTCCAACTGAATACTTATGGCAGATTTTAAACTATCCTATGTGATACACTAACTACACCCTGATTTAACTAGTGTGAGTACTATTCCCCGATTTGATAAGGTGTGAGTTCACCTAGTGCTCTCTGACTCCAAGCATACTGGCCAACTTCTTCTTAAAAGGTATACGTTTTATCGACTTAGAGTAAATTTTGTCAAATAGGGCCTTCTAATATCAAGCATGGTTGTATACTTTTCTACAATAAGAACCAGATCATGCCCATTAAAAATGAAACACCTGTATGCATGATTCCAGAATTGTATCACAGTGCGCAGTAATTTTAAGTTGACTTTGACTTAGATCAATAGAGTAATATCCCTATAATCTTCTGTAAAGATTGCCTTATCAATCTCATCCTAACCATTCCATGCATTTCTTAACTCTTGAAGATTGAATTGCCTAAAAACCATTTAAACTCATTCCGTGTCTCTTAGATATATACCGATTGGAGATTATCCTCACTGTCTCTCTGTTCCTTTTTTGACTTAGTCTTGATTGTCTTAAAATCTACGAAACCTTTAGCTAATGCTTGTGCCATGATAAGGTACTTGTCATGGGCACTACGCCTAATCGTCCCCTGATGATATGACCTGATACATGTAGCAAAGACAATAAAGAAAAGAAACACTAAGTTAGTAACATATTAAAGACAACAAACAAATCACAAAACAAAAATGCCTAATGGAATAGCGATGCTTCAGGGTGAACATGGAAAAAAGTAGGTATAAATGTTTTGCCTGTCAAACCTAAGCTTATGAAGATAGCATACAGGCATCTCCAGAATATAAGTGTCCCATAGGATAAAGATTGATGCTCAAGACAGTGATGATTCATTCATTATCATACACTTACAAGCTAATGTCGAGCCATTCATTGGACAGCATGATGGCTTGTTCAAGTGTGTGCTCATAGTGAGACAATATGATGCCTCTAAGGATGTTAGGTACTTGCTTATCATCGTCTAATGATTGATAAGCTCTAAGCTATTAGTCAGGGAGCATAATGACTTACCCTAGTAGGTTCAATTCCCTGAAAGGTGATACCAACCTCAAAAGGGATACTAAGTGACAATATTTGAATATTAAAGGAAAAAAGCATTAGCTGCCGGTCAGACAACATAAGGACATACCCCTATTGTATTATTACTACAGGTGATATAATTCGAGGTGAGAGAAAAGGCATGGGTGATGATGTTCGCTATTCATCATCTATGCAACTAAGAAATGATAAAAATGAGTAATAGGTAAAAAGTGTTTACCTAAGTGTCTTATTCTCTAAGTTGATCAAACAATGCTTCAGTCTAGCCTGACATGGTTTGGCTCTTATGGCTTACTATATGGGGCTGAGTTGACTCTAAAAGGTTCTTAAATCACTCTTTCATCTGGTAAGGATAACCGAAGTACCCCAATTTTGGGCCCATTATAGGCTTGGCGAAATGGGTTTAATTCGAGTGGATGTATTTAGCTATGCCCATACAGAAGATATTGCTAGCCTATGGTAAAAAATACCACAAAGGACAATTAGCTCATTTCGACCTAATAAATGTGTTATTCTCTCTCCAAAAAAGAATAGTCGAGAGTCTAATACAAATGTAAATGCGTGGTGGTGTCAGAGAAATAATCAAACCTTTTTGTTCACTACTTATTACTATTATACCAAAATTATTGTATTTATTTTTTAAGTCGGAAGGAACCTTAGCAATCACAAGAAAGATAAAAACACAAATAGTGATGGCAAATAAATGTCATGTACAAAGAAGATGGAGAAAAGGGATTGCAAATGAATAATGACTAAAATTAAGGAAAACTAAGAATCATGATAAAATTTAGCTAGTTGTAGGCTTGATCCCAAAATCAAGTCCCAAATGGAGTCACCAAGCTATCGTAATGTGGCCTTATTGTGTGATGTGCTATGACTTAGAAATGAAAGAGAAAAGGGGCTCACATTTGGATTATCCCTTGATTGGGATTTGAATTAGACATGATAGAGTGCAGTCGAGGGGAAGACTGTCGGATGAATCGCTTATCCAACTTGTTTGGATGGTCATTACGAAATAACCGTGACTTGGAGTCACCACCGATCATTTTGGGCTAGGTATACTAGCAACCTATTAAAATCGATGATTTTAAGTTACAAAACTCGAAACACTAATTTTATGATTGCATATACTAGAGTTTGTTTTAAAAGGGTTCAGGAGTCGGTTATGCATGAGAAAGGATTAGGACCCCACAAAGCTAAAACTAGTACCATTTAGCCATAAATTATCTAAGTCTTAATTTTTCATGGTTTTTTATACGATTATTATTTATGTGTAATCCCCTTCTTATGAATGCAAACTTTTAAATGTTGCATTCGAGTTTTAATGATAAAAGTTTAATTAATGTCTCTATATAACCCAGCAAGGAGTAAAAACATAGAAGATTAGATAAAATGAGATCCGAATTAATTTAGAAGAGGACACTCGACATCGAGCATTGGAGAGATACTAACGCAGAGCATTGCTTTGAGCTTCATGAAATTTGATTTTTTTTTTAAGTATGAAAGCAAATCATCATCGAGAATAGAGATGGGTTAGTAAGACATAAAAAATATAATAAAAGTTGCATTAAAGATGCATACACAAAAACATAAAAAACAAAAAAAGATAAGACGACCAAGATGTATCTCATATTGACTTGGGTTATTAAAGAATAATCGAATTGACAATTTTGAGACATGCTTAGATTCGATGGTCATCTTAGGCATGAAAATTTTGATAAAAGTTTTAGGGAAGCCTAGAAGAGAGAACTTAGATTTTTTGGTGTATTTTTGAAAAGCGGGGTTGGAGTATCCTTTCAAAAAAAATGAGATTGGAGAATCCCCTCGAAACAATGGGATTGGAGTATCCCTTTAGAACAATGGGGTTAGAGTATCTTCCCGAAAAGAGAGATTTTGAATGATTTTTGAACAACTACCTTTTATTCGACTTGTGACTTTGATGATCTGGTTTGCTAGAAAGGCTATGTCTGAGGTCTGCTTGATCCGAATTTTTAATATATTTTTTGAAAAAACAAGATTTTAGAATGGAAAATCAAAATGTTTAAAAAAAGGGGAAATTAATTTTGAAAAACATTTTTGGGTTTTATCCAAGCCTAAAAGGACATACCTTATGACTCATGACACCACATATTTTTCAAGTCATTTGAATGACTAAAAAAGATGGTTTGGGAAAATTCAATTCAATATTTCTCGAGTTTAGTAAAAACAAGGTATAGCATCGTGCTGTCCATTTTCCCAAATTTATTTTGATTTAGTCAAATGGCTTCTAATGGCAAACAAGGTAATAGAGAAAGGTAACTCGATAAGGATTAATGTAAAAATATTTTAAAAATCCTAAAAAATAGCTTTATAGGAGGAATTAATTTTTAAAACCTGTTTGGGTCAACATTGATAGCAAGTGCTAGAAAAAGGGAGCAGTGAACTTTGAAAATTTTACCCTAGACTCATTCGAAATTATTAAATCGCAAACAACATCTTTTCAAAAAGGGAATTTTGCAAACCTTTCAATAAAAAATATTTAAAAAATCTAGAAAAATCATTTGATGGGTTGGAATTGCCCAAAAATAATACAAATCGTTGTTCCCAAGGGTTCTAGATAGCGAAGGTTTAAAAAATCATAACTTTCATAATTGAAATGATCCAAGGGAAAACAAGTTATCATTGTAAAGGTAATTCAAAGCCTATTCAAGGAAAAATGCTAGAAAATTTCAGAAAAATCATTTGGAGTTTGAAGATAATTTTTTTAAATAAAGATCACTGTGCTGCCAATATTAAATACGGTTTCTTCGAGTTAATGCTTTTATGGTCACGTGCCAAGGTGTCAGACACGTGAATGCCCAGCCACTGAGGTCCATGGTAGTAAAGTAACAGACTAATCCAACTCTCCAGAGTAGGCTGCAGAACCATTCGTTATCACGCCAATAGTCATGGTAGGCTTGAAACAAGTCTTAAACTAAATACTTGCAAGCATTTTCGATTTTAAATTAAAAACAAAATTTTTTTGGCCTAATGGGGCCATGATTCCAAATATATGTACTTGATATATCCCAAAGATTGGAGAATCAATATATTAAAACATTATATCCATGCTAATCCCTATTAATTGAGGTTAGTATAGACCTAACGTGGGGTTTTCTTTGAAAACAATTTTTTACAAGCATCGTAGAGGGAATTTCAACAAACATATGATGAACTAAACTAAGTAAAGATATTAAACATGAATAATCGCTCAAAACAGCAAACTATCAATCCATATTAAATACGCATTCACACATTAAATACGCATGTTAAAATAAAGAAAAAACATGGCAAGAATCATGAGCAGGGGTTGTTTAAATGTCAATAAGAAACATGGCATTCTAGTTCATAAAAAAAACCATTGAAGCACCGAGAAAGTCATTAAAATCCTAAAGCTACCACAAACAAAACCACAATAATACATGGAAGCCTTAATAGGGTCATGGAAACATAGAGGTTCACTAAGATGATGATGATGATGAACAAAAATAGAAAATAAAAAGAAGAAAAAGATAGACAATATACCTAAATGAAAGCTTTAGCTCCTAGCTATATCCTTAAATAGTAAGCCAACAACTTTTAACTCACGTTCTTCCTTTTCTTTACTATAGATTAGCTAGAAAGGAATGAAAAGAAAAAGCTTTTGGTTATGGTGGTTATAGAAGATAGTTTTTAAGGTAAAGATAAGGGAAATGAGAGGTTTTGGAAGGGCAGAAAGAGAGCTATAGGAATAGAGTTTTTGGGAGAGCTTTAAATTTTTTTATGGCTAATGTAAAAGAAGTTCTCTTCTCAGCTAAGTAAAAATTAGATTATATAGTAGATAACTTTAGCCACTAAGATGACCTAGCAATGAGGACATATAGGACTTTTGGAATGTATAATATGATGACTCATTTTACCAATATGATACCTTTCAGCATTTTATGGGTTGATCTTGATTCTTATAGGTAAAGGAAACCATGCATTAGCTTATCAGATGAGTAATCTCAAGTTTGTCATTCATAAAACCAAATTTCTTATGAAATACCTTTATGCCAAGCTCAATGGGCCTTTCCAAAATGTGTTAATCCAATGTTTAGAGCTTAAAAATTAAATCCACATGATTTGTATGAAGTTACATTTGACATTGGATTATTTTTGAGGCCAATGTCGTGACTAAATTCGAGCTTTGAAGTCATGGTATGAAGGGAGGAAAAATGTCTCGAATTAGGCCAACAATAGCATTATGTATTAATACATTATGCTTTGTATCAATACATTGAGTAGAAGAAACCTAGAATGTATCAAAACTTTGAATTTGGTATTGATACAAAGCATGGTATATCGTTACTAGGAAGCTTGCATCCATACCAAACTTGTTGTATCAATACATGCACTCTTGTATTGGTATTTGTTACCCAAGAATCATGATTTTAGCTATGACATAACTCTATATCAATACAACACTTGGTATCGATGCCACTCTTTAAGTATCATTACCATGCCCTTTGGCATCGAACAACTAGAAAGATTTTGGAAGTTGAATGATAGGGAGATTTTTATAAATACCTCACACCTATGTATCAAGACAAACATATAAAAAAATAGATTTTTCTTACCTTTAACTCTTTGAACTCTTTACCTTAGCCGAGAATGGTAGGAACTTTACCCTTGCTTCTTTGAATGACCTCAATAGTACCTCAGATGATAACTTCTAATACTTTGAATATTGGCTCAGACAAAATGATCTGTCTATAATGATTACATGAGGAACTTAATTGAAAAGCTCAATTAAGAATTAATTTAAGATAAAAATTTAGACTTTAGGAAATTTAAAATTTTGTTGTCCATGTAAGACATAACAGATAAAATTGTCTTATTTGGACATGGTCTAAATTTAGACATACTATGTCCAAATGGATAATGCCCAAATGAAAACATTACATGGTGGATAATGTCCTAGCTGAAATCCTTGGATAATCTTATCAAAATATTAATTATTTTGATAATTAATATTAATAAGATTATATATTATTTAAATTAATAATATTAAATGAAGACATTAATTATTTAAATTAAAATTGTTTTAATTTAATTCATGAATTTTATTTTGATAAAAATTCATAAAACCATATTTAATTTAGCTAAAAGTTTTCTACCTATGTTCCTTGTATTTAATTATATGATAATTATACAAGATAAATTAATTAATTTATAGGATAAATTAAATAGATTAATTTAGATTAATTCTCTATGGAAACCTAACTCAGCTAACTTACCTATAACACACCTAGGTTGATTTTTGGTCACATACATGGTGCCTTGGTGTCATAACATGGCACGGACATGAATCCTGACCACGCTAACTTAGAATGTGGGTGCACCCCTCGTTCCTATACATATATCTATATATCATTATTTTTTATATTTTTGAGGACTGAGTTATTGAGATGAATCACTCACTTAACTTAACCTTAAATAATCATTACGAAACAACTATTTATCTTGGAGTTGCCACTAATCTATTCTGGCTAGGTGAGATTGGTCACCTATTGGAGTTTGTATTTTGAGGGTTATGAAACACTTAAAACAAACTCTGAGATAAGTGATAACATTAGAGATCATGTAAAAGGGTTCAAAAGTCAATTACAATCACGAGTAATGATCGACCCTTCTTATAACACTCAATAATCAATACCTTATTAATTATATGTTAATTTAAAATTTGATTTTATCTGATTTCAATATTCTATGTTTAATTATAATTCCCATATATATAAAAATAAAATTTTACAAAATAAATTTATTATTCTGTATGAAAAAATTGGGTATTTAATATTTTTGAAAATCAAAATATCTTTCACACCCTACCAGAGGACCAAAGAAACACTAAAGGTTTCGCCATTATCTTTTTCACACCCCACTGAGGGATCAAAAGAATACGAAAGGTTTTTAAAATTAAAATAACTTTTGTACCCCATCGTGGAGTTGGAGGAATACAAAAGGTTTTTTTTTTTTACAGAATTCAAAAATCTTGATTTTCTCATTTTTAAAAAGGATATCTCATAATTAAAATAATCCATCAAACCCCTCTAATATGTTGGGAGAAATTTCACGTATTACTTTACTTCGAAGACATTGCTTTAATTTTTCAAAATTTTCATTTTATAAAAAATGAAAAAATTCATCCTAAGACTTAGACTTGCTCGAAAAGATCAAAGTGTCCCCTAAAGCACGCTTTCGTCATGAAAGCATATCAGTGACCCTAAAGGGATCAGCTTTATGGCAAATTATTAAAATGCCTTTAAAGTATACCTTTGACATAAAAGTATCTCGATAGCCCTAAAGGACTTAATTACAACATAAAAAGATGAACCTATCCCCAATGTGTACCTTCAACATGAAAATATCCTAGTAATCACATAGGACTTGTTTTTAAGTTAAATTATTAAAATACCCCTAAGGTGTATCTTCAACGCGAAAACATCCCGGCAACCTAAAGGACTCAAAAATAATAATTATACCCATAATGGGTACATTGGATATCAAACATGATCTAACATGCAAAAATTTCTAATAGATCCCTAAATTTTTTAAAATTGCATTTCATACCTAATCGGAACTACACCTCACTAGAAGACTGGAGGAACGCTAGGAATATTCCTAAAATTTCTAAAATATTCTAAATGGATGGTTTAATACAAGAAAAGACCATTTTAAACCTAAAATGCAAGGCTTTACTAAATGCCCTAAATTTTCGCAACTTTACAAAATGGTCCTACATGACATAAAACACAAAATCAAACATCAAATATATCTAAATCAACACCAAAAATCTCAAGGGAGGTTCGGCCAAGCACTTTTGCCCTTGGAACAATTTTTTCAAGTTTTGCAAACAAATCTCGAAACTTTTTGAAGTTACAAAATGGCCTTCAAAAGGTTAAAAACGTATGGTATGCACCTAATGATGCTAAAAATACATGGAAAACAACCTTAAAAGTCTACCAAGCATTTGGCCAAGCATGAAAAACATTAAAATATTTTTTAAAATTTTGCAATTTAATCCCTAAATTTTTCATATTTACAAAATAGCCCAAAATCCAAAATTCAAAAATAAGCTGTTGTTAGAATCGGCTAAGCAAGGAAACACCTTTCCAAGACCTTTAAAAATTTGGAAAAATTATTTTTAGGTCCTAAAATTTCTAAACAAAACAAAATAGTTTAAATATCATGAAATCAAGCATGGAAATTCACTTAGAATTCATCATCAAATTCAGCCAACATCAATAAACAAGAAAAAAAATATTTTTACAACATGATTTCCTGAATATCAACTTATATCTTAATTTCTATCAAGCTCACATCATCATCATACATAAAAATCATGATTTATGAACACATGAACAAACTTTAACAACAATCAATCATGAACATACCAAGGAAAATAGCAAAATATCACATTTATAATATCATAACATCATCCCACAATCAAACATATATTTCTATGATAAATATTACATTATTGTTAATAAAAATCAAATATAACAACTAAATCAAGAAAGATTGATCATAGCCTTCAAACTTGGCTTTCAGCATGGATCAAAATCCATGAGCTTAAGTCATCAAAAGGCTCACCAAAAGGAAGAATCATGCATGAAACAAACAAAAATTGAAGCTTTAGAAGAAAACCTACCTTAAAAGGCTTTAAAACTTGAAAATTTTAATGTTTTTAGTGTTTTTTTCATGAAAACCAATATCCTTCAAAATGAAATATCCTCTAGGTTAAGCAAAGGGGGCAAAATCCCCTTGGCCAAAATCATTTTATTTTCTATTATCTTTTTTTTTTCATGGATAATAGTGATTAAGATAAGCTCATCAAATTACCATGTACTTAATAGCTTAGTCATCATGTATTACTTATTATCCTGATGATTATAAAGATAAGATCACCAAATAACATAGTTAGAACCAAAGTAAATGGTTGGGGGAAAATTGAATTCCAACTAAACTAGTTTCTATGAAACTAGCTTATAGAATTTCAAAATTAAAATTTAAAATTAGTAAACACAAACAAAATTTTGGAAATGAAAGAAATAAAATCACAACAATGACAAAAATCTTGATTGGAAAACCCAATCTCACAAAATTTTGCAAGAAAAATCTTCATGGAAGAAAATTAATATTTAAAAAAAATAAAAAACTCATAAAATATATTAAAGTTTCAAATTTTGATTTAATATGAATTTAATGAAAGTATTTTGAGAATTTTAAAAATTATAATTGTAGAAAAATTTTACCAAAAAAATTTATAGAGTAAAAAACTCTATCTTTCGAACTAAGAAAATTCTAAAAATACATACAAATTTATAAAAATGAATTGAATTCCACACATTATTCAAAATATTAATTAATAAAATGAAAAAGATAAAAACTTAAAATTTAGAATAAATTTTACTAAAAAAATTTCATGAGCTTAACACTCGCCATATTGTGAAAAATTCAATTTTAAATAATAAATTTGACATGTTGACAACTCATAGTATAAAATGCTAATACAGATTTCTTCTTGGATATTTTTTTATTTTTTGAGGTGAGTATTGGCATAAATACTATATAGGTATCGTTAAAAATATATGATGATCGACTCCCAAAATTTCACAAAAAATTTTGGAATTTTCTAAACATTGAAAATTTGATCATGACATCATCTATAGAAATAAATTTCAAAGTTAAAAATATTTAAAAAGTAACTTTTCTATTAAATATTCATCTTTTTGTCTGAGATTTATTCTTTTTGACCCTCGAAACGGCACTTTTTCTATCATGTGCATGTGCAGCCATTTAGGTATGACTAAATAGGTCTTAAAAATACCCGACTAGCCCAGAAGAAGTCGACCTCTACTAGGGAGGCAGCTAGCTTCTCTTTCTTGGATATTTAGGACTATGAGAAAAAAGGGCCCGAACAAGATTAGGTTTATATAGGTGCCCCTCTTTGATCATTGCTAAGAATCAAGAATAGGACAAAGATCAAATAAACATAAGTTCATTTGGGTTGCAAAGTCTTGAAAAATAAAATAAAAACATACACATTAAATTAGAAAAACTAGAAGAAGAACCTTGGGTCTAAGACGAGACCTAGGCTAAAAAAATGACCAAGATGGATCCTAAGTCTAATAGGTTGACTAGGGTGAAACCATAGCAGTTAATGAGGGGTGACCAGGGTAAAACCTAAGCAAATGAGTTAACTAGGCTGAAACCATGATAGTTAATTAAGGGTGACCAGGGCAAAACCTAAGTCTAATCGATTAACTAAAGTGAAACCATAGTAGTCAACTAAGGGTAACCAAGGTAGAACCTAAGTCTGATAAATTGACCAAGGCAAAACCATAGTAGTTAACTAAGGGTGACCTGAGCAGAACCTAAGTCAGATTAGTTAACCAGGGTGAAACTATAATAGTCAACTAAAAGTGACAAGGCTGAAACCTAAGTCTGATAAGTTGAGCAGGGCGAAACCATAATAGTCAACTAAGGGTGACCAGGGTGGAACATAAGTCTGATGGGTTGACCAAGGTGAAACTGTATAATCAACTAAGGGTGATCACGATAGAACCTAAGTCTGATAGGTTAACCAGGGTGAAATAATAGTAGTTATTAACTTTGATTTCGGTTTTGATATAACAAATAACTTAAGCTAAAGTAATACTTATATGATCTAATTTCAACTTTAAAAAAATGTTTTGATTAATTCACAAGTCTAAATTCATAATCTGATATGGGTTTTGATCTTTTTTGATGCAAAAATGAGTTAAATTCGAGCTTTGGATCAATGGTGAACAAGTTAAAAAAGCCTCGATCATGGAAAATGGCTTGCATGTATTGATACATTAAAGAATGTATCGATACATTTGGTCCAAAAAACCCAAAATGTATCGATACGATCATTATATCATTGTATCGATACATGTTGATGTGTATCGATACATCTACTTTACAGAATGTAAGTTTTGGTTCTGGCATGGCCTAGTATCGATACATGAGTTCATGTATCGATACACAAATTCATGTATCTGTACATTTACAAACTGTATTGATACCAATGGGAACATTTCAAATTTTTGGGTCGTTGAAGCATTGTATCGATACATGAGAACCATGTATCGATACATTTAGGCAAAATTATAAATTTTCCCCTGTCTTTTATCCCTGAACACCTAGAACTACGTCTTTTAATGCCACATCCTTACATTTCTTTAATATGATCCATAGGCATTCTTGACCACCTCAAAAATACTTTTTCGCCGGGCAACGTATCCCCCAGCTTACTAAAAATTAGCGTGGACAAAATAAGGTGTCTACACCTCTAAATCCTAATTAAGATTATTCGCTTCTTTTAGATCGGGAGATCTATAAACATGAAAAGATAGAAAAAATGGGCAAACAAATATATGACATGATTTGTGTATGTGTATGTGTATGTGTATGTGTATGTAAAAAAGAAAAGGAAATATTAGTATGAAAGAAATTAAATATACACAAAGGTTATATACATATCATTTCTAAAAATGATACTTTTCACATTTTAAATTTTTTTACAAAAATGATCTTTAAATGTTAAAATGAGTTTTTAGAATTACTTTGGAATTAGCCTAAACACTACAGTTTTTTTCGGTAATAGTTTAATTCTTTCAGACATATCCAAAAGGACATGGGTAAATTCTATGATTGTAATTTAGCACCTCATTATTTTTTTCAATGGTGGTCACTTGACACTTCTCGAAGGCCTCATTGATCACCATTATGACATTTTTGTTTTCTTTTCCTTCGATTTTTGGATTAATGACCCCTCCATTAAGAAAAATTTCCTTCAATAAGGGGAAAATGTTGACTTCTAGCTTGACTCTTGATTGATGGCCCTAGTTAACTTCTTTCCTTAAATTTTATGCTTTGTCTTTTTTTTTACTATATTCTGACTTCAAACCCAGCCTATGTTTGTCCTTTTTTCCAATTGCAATGATGTAAATATTTTTTAAGCCATCTTCCAGCTCGAACACCTTTCTTGACCATAAGGTTGAAGCCCATGTGAGTGCCCTTCGAAAGCCTAAATTTCAAAGGCTCTGAAAGAACACTCCTTAACTTTGGCATTTGCCTCAACATAAGGGGCTTCAATAGAAGTTATGGCTACAATGTCCTCCTCCTTAGATATATTGACCCCTTTTTCATTAATTATGAATTTAACTTTTTAAATGAAGTGGTTATGGCACAATACTAGCAAAGTGGATCCACAATCATCATAATAAACAAATGTATGCTACAATGATGTCCATTACATGAAGTTCTACTTCAAACAGGCATGGATCAACATTTAGAGTGATTGAAATAGTTTATTTAATTTCTTTTTATTTTCCATCAAATGCCTTGACAACTGTATGGCTATGTTTAATTTGGCTAGCATCTACTGGCAAATGAAACAAAGTGATTAGTAACATCACATTCAAAATCGCTCCATTATCAATGAAAACTCTGAGCAGTATGGTGTCATTGTAATTTGTTGTTATATGAAAGACTTTGTGGAAGTGGTCCCTCTTAATGGGATTTCATCATCGCTGAATGAAATAAAATAGTCAGTGACAATATTATTTACTAGGCGATCAGGTTTATTTATCAATATGTCCTTAGAGACATACTCATGTTTAAGCACTTTTAATATGGCATTCCGGTGTGGTTTCAAACTGATTATAGCATTAGCAAAAAAATTTTTGCTAGTTGTTGTTTCTATTACTCCACAATGCTATACTCATTGTGCTTAGTAAAGTTAACAAATTCGGCCACTTCTTTTTCCTTTATCGATTCTCGAATTTATACTGGGACATCTTCAGTAATTGTCATTTTTTTGGATGTTTGTCCCTTTGATTTTGTTTTAAAACTAGCTTTATTGGTTTTGGGGCCATAATGATGACCAATTCTAGTCACATGGTTACCCCAATAATGTTGATAGCAGCTAATTAGCTTGTAATAGTCTCCAGAATTATCACTTCACCATCATACCTCTATGGCACCTGTTTATTATCTTTGAATAGAAAGGTGCTGGTGATCTGATGATGAGTTTGGGAATAATTTTAGTTTGGGGAAGTGTAACCTTTGGCTGAGCAATAGATGATTAGAAGGCGACCGACACCATAAAGTGGTTGTGATAGTTATTTATCGATCATATTGATTGACTTGTCTTTTTCCAGATCAGCTCTTTTATAAAATTCAATCTCTCCATTATTTAACGTTTTTTGAATTAGAGCTAAAAACTTCAAATAGTTTTATAGTGTATGTTATTGATTCATACGAAACTTGTAGAAGTTATACCTTGGGTCTGATTGACTTCCTAAATTCTTTTGATTTGGACCAAGGATTCCACCTTCAGTCAGAATCAACCAAACCTTTTCCATTAGGATTTTGACTTTTTGGACATTTATTTCTACCCATTGCTTTTCCTTAGTGATTAAAGAATTTACTCCAACTTTAAAATGATTAGGTAGAAGATTTACTGTGACTTAGGTCTTAGAGCATTATCAAATTTAAAGGTATTTGCTTCAAAAAGACTTTGGACCTTTTTCTTAAAAGCTGGATGATTCTCAATTGAGTGGTCTGTTACTACATGATATTCACAGTGGGCATTTGAATTATACCAACTAAGGATATTACCTTCATATGGTTTGGAAAAAATATGAGCTTTCAATCAAGCCTCAAGAAGCTTGTCAAATATTTCTTTATAAGAATAAGAAAAAGGCTCGTAATGGGGTCTGGGCTAATTAGTTGTTTGGCTTTTGATTGGCACTAGGCCTTGTTTGATTTTGAAGAGAAGGTTTTGGGATGATAGTCTATGGGATTGGTGGAGCATGAGCCTAGGATGAACTAAAAGAATACATATTTTGAGACTGCCGACCTTGGTGATAAGGTTCATCAGCAAAATTAACAAATTGAGCTTATTCTTTCTTTTTGCTAGGTCCCATTTTTTTTTTTATAAAAGATTCACCAGTTGCAATTTTTTGGCCTTTACAACCATCTTAATCATTTCCCCTGATATAACTACATCGACAAAGGTTTTAGTTGTATTCCGTACTAATCTATCCTAGTAAAAAGGGCACAAAGTTTTACAAATAGCATTGTGGCTCATTTTCAATCAAAAGGGTTTAAACTTGAAAGGCCATACCTCTCTATCTCTACACATATTCTTTTAAAGATTTTGCAAAGTTAGTCCATCTGGTACCCATTCGGCTATATGTTTATATTGTTATAGAAATGCATTTGCCAAATTAGTCCAACATTAAATTTAAGTATGGTTTAGATCATATACCATCTGATGTTTATCTTGACAAGCTTTCCTAAAAGCAGTGAATAAGAAATTTGTCATTCTAAGCACCCTTGATGTGTGCTTGAAAGGATGTAGCACCCTTATACTTTTCAAATTCGGGCATTTTAAACTTTGACGGAAGGACTAAATATAGTACCAATCTGAGATCTTTAACATCGACTTGATTATAAAGTTTAACCCCTTCTATAGCTTTATGCCTTATCTCTAGAAGCTGTACTTTCCTTTTTTTAATCTATGTTTTAGCTTGCATCTTGCCTTTTTGTTTAAACCTTTATTCTTTATCAACGCTAGAACCCACTAACTTTTCTTGCGTAATTACGGTTCTTACATCCATCCCTTATGAAGAAATGTCAAGATTAATATGGATGGTTGGTGACAGAGGTATATTTTGGGTGTTTATTGGTTGCACATTTTGTGGACCCACTGATTGTGTATCATTGATGTTAACAGGTTGTCTTTCAATTTATACCCCCCAGATCCCTTGACATGAGTGTTAGCAGTAATTTCTATATGTTGGCTAGCTGGCTCCCTTACCATGAACAATCCATTATCCTTATGATTTGCACATATAGTTCCTCTTGTCTTTTCACTATAGCCTTTTAGGCCTCATGCTAACTTGCTTCTAGTCATTTAAGCCTTACTAAATGGTTTTTTGCCATTCTTCTTGCTCCGTATCAGGTGTAATACTGATGAGTAGGTGGTTTTTTAGTTTGTCTCTATGAATTTGCAATACTGAAACCTTTAAAAATTCCAAATTTCTTTAAGTTAAATTTTATTTTTTAATTGGTGAAATTAACAATAATGTATGAATGTGTATGTATATATATGTATATGCATGGCATGAGCATAGGAATATACAAATGCACTTGTAAGGACGTTTGCTTTAGCAAAAGATTTCAAACTTGAAAATTTTTCATTAACTTTATGGTGAACTACATATTCAAATTATTGATTATATGGGGATTACATCCAAGGAAAGTCCTAACTATATCATATTGTTTATAAGCCTCCTTTAAAAACTAAAGTATAATATGCTCGTGTTCTTTTACGGGGTTAATCTGCATCTGTCTGACCTTAATTCTTTCCACCATCTTCCTTGCTTGGATGATGGCTGAGTGAATCTACTCCATGAGATGGCTGAGGTACATCTATTAGCCTATACACCTAGCTTGCCATCTTTTGCACTTATCTTTTACCCAATATAATTTTTCATCCTAATATGCTTCATATCTTGTTAGGCTCATACCAAAGCACTAATCATCTCTTCCTTGTTGTAGTTCTAGTCTTATCTCTACAATAGTTATTGAAAAGGCTTTTTTTCTTTAAGCAATCGAGATACCCTTTCTTATTCTTCATTCAGGGTAACTTAGAGTTATTCATTTTTCTCAATGAACTTCCTTAGCTAAAGATGAGTATCAACATGCCCTTTTCTTTCTCTTTCAAAAATAGCGCTTTTAACTTTTCCTTCCAAGTCTTTGGGTTTCTAGAGTTCCAACTCTTTACAAAGTTTATGCATTTCCTCCATCATTCCCTTAGAAGTCCTACTAGAGCTCTCAGATATCTAGCAAGCTTTAGCTTCTTTTCGACCCAGTCATTCTTCATTAAATTATACTTTTCTTTTATTCTCTCGACTTTCTTTCTTTTCACTTCAATCTTTATTCTTAAATAAGCAACTTCTTAAAGCACCTGATTCTTATCTTTCATTCTTTTTTGTTCCCTATCAGCTTCCTCCTTAATCAAATTAAACTCAAAAGGCATGACAAGCTCTAGTCAGATAAATACTTAAGGAATGGCCCTATCTATGCCAGGAATGATTATATTGCAACCCTATAGTTTCCTCCAAGCATCATACCCTGGGATGGTTTGATCTGCATATGCATATAACCTCAATTGATTTTTCCCTCTAATGTAAAATAACTACCTGAAATGGTTTTCTATAACCTTCCCCCTGTTATATCAGATAAACACTAGCTATATTCAAAGTTATAGGAATGAACTGCAGCAACCCATAATGTCTCTAAACCAACAATAGTGCATACCCTATAGTGCCCCATATACCAAGTAAAGGCACGTAAAGTAAATCACCACATCAATAAATAAAGGGTTTTGGCAAAAACCAAGGTGCTCTCCATGTTATATCATCAAAAGCCAAGTTCTTAAGCATTTCAACCTATTGGTTCTTGGTTCCTGACTTAGCCATTTTTCCTTGATAAATTTTTGAAAGGCATGCAATGGAAGAAATAGGGTTTGACTTTTTTTGCCCTTTAACCCAAAAATGACTTTAGGCCTAATGTACAATAACAAAGCACTCTTAAAGAATCTCCCTTAAACTCTCTTTTGACATGCATTGAGTGCTGGGATTATCTCAATTAGAATGGTTGAGGCTAGGTGCATATTTCTTTCTAACTGACCGAGCAAGTCTACCACTGTCACTTCTAAATGTCATAATATTCTTAGAAAAAAACTAACCTATATATGGCTAAGGCGAATGCATCGGGGGCCTTCTCAGTGTCAAGCATACTTGGATGTATTCTACTAGAAACTGCCAAGAGATAACACTAGTGCTCCCTTTCTACTCGATATAATGGTGACTTCACTCATTTCTTGTAGAAGTTGGTTGGCCTTATAGTAAATGGGCCGTGTTTCTAAAGGTCCAAGCTCAACTAAAGTTAAAATCTTTTCCACGTTTGAGTCATGTCATGCTAATTAAACAAGAAACATCGAAATGACGGAACCCAAAACTTGATCATAGCTTGAATTAACTACTCATCAAATTGTATCTTGAGGAAGAGTGCAATCTATCATATTTTCAATAAATCAAGTCTACTTCACATTTCTCCATTGATCTCATATCTTTGACAACTCTTTCAAATTATTCTGATGGAGGTTTAGATGTGTGATTTTCGACAACTCTAACAGAAAACTTTTCGATATGCAGTCCTTGTACTTTTTCGTATTGAACTCTGAGTTAGAACAAACCTTAGCAAAGTCCTTGGAAATAATCACTGTGTACTCATTCAACCATAAAGTCAAATGAAAATTGATCTGAGTCAAAATTCTATTTTAAAGCAGGTATTCCTATATGTATCTGAGAAAAAATGCACCAAAAAGGAAAAAAATAAGTTAGTATCCATAAGAAATATTAAATCCAAATAAAATTTCAAAATAAAAAAATAATGCAATTATAAATTATCATAAGTTATTCAAATAAAATATCAAAATTATACATAAATGGAAATATTCATATAAGAAAAGGAACAAAAGGTAGCTTTATCCCTTCATGTGTCCCTAACTTTTTGTGACATCTAAATTTGGGCATGGTTTTGACCAAGGAGTTTGTCTGGTTCACTATATGAAGTTTGAGGTTAGACCTCTAAGTCAGTTCCCAAATTACTTGAGCTAATAAAGGACTAACAAGGTACCTTATTCATACTCATCGTAGGTTTATGTCGAAAAGGGTTTAATTCGAGTGGAAGTATCTTCCATGCCTATAGCATGGCTAACACCTTAAGCAGGCACAGGAATCTACACAAAGTAGGCTTTTCATAGCCTAGACAGAGGCTAACACCTTACAAGGTAGAGCTACATCACCTCCTCATAATATATTGGGTCACTTAAGTCCCCTTCATAAATCTGGAGGAAAACTCATGCACGCTCAGTGTGTGTGAAGGGATAAACAAACTTTTTGTGATGCAATATTAAAAATAAAGCCCTTAACCTAAACCCTCAATAGACAAGACAAAATATGGATTAGTGCAAAATTAACAAATATTTGAAATAATAAATAGAAAATTTTTCTTTGGAAATACTAGGAATTAAAATTAAATACCAGTTGAAACAGAGTTAATCAAAATTTAATTAACACATAACTAGTTTTAGGCTTAACTCTTTAATCAGTCCCTAATGGAGTCACTAAGGTATTGCAACATAGCCAAAATACGAATCCTAACTAGCCTGACTTGAAAGGTGGGTGTACCCCTTCTTTCTATATATATATATATATCATTATTTTCTATTTTTGGGACTGAGTCATTAAGAAAAATCGCTTACTCGACTTAACCCTAAATATTTATTATGAAACAACTATTTATCTTGGAGTTACCACCAATCTATTCTACATAGGTGAGATTGGTCATCTATCAAAGTTCGTATTTCGAGGGTTACAAAACCCTTAAAACCAACTCCAAGATCTATGATAATACTAGAGACTGCGCAAAAAGGTCCGGAAGTCAATTACAATCACGAGTAAGGATCATTTTTCTCGTGACGCCTAATAATTGGTACCTTATTAATTACGTATTAATTTAAAATTTGATTTTATCCAATTTCAATATTCGATGTCCAATTATAATTCCCATATATATAAATAAAATTTTATGAAACAAATTTATTATTTCATATCAGAAAATCTGATATTTAATATTTTTGAAAATAAAATATCTTTTGCACCTTACTAGAGGACAGGAAAAACACAAAAAGTTTTATCATCTTTTGCACCCTACTGGTGGATCAAAAGAATGCAAAAGGTTTTTAAAATCAAAAATCCTAGCAGAAATATCACATATTACTTTAACTTGGAAACACTGCCTTAATTTTTGAAAATATCCATTTTATAAAAAATAACAAAATTCATCCTAAGACTTGGACTTGATCAAAAAGACCAACATGTCCCCTAAAGCACATCATCATCATGAAAGCATCCCAATGCTCTACAGGACTCGATTTTATGATAAATTACTAAAATACCCCTAAGGTATACCTTCAATGTAAATGTATCCCAATAACCCTAAAGGATTTGATAAATCATAAAAGACAAACTTGTCCGTAATGTGTACCTTCGACATGAATATATCCTAGTAAGCACATAGAACTTAGTCCTAAGATAAATTACTAAAATGCCCCTAAGCTATACCTTCGATATTAAAGTATCAGATAACCTAGAGGACTTGAAAATAATAATTATACCCTAAATGGGTACTTTTTGCAATCTAGATTGCCAAGCCATAGCTCCTCTATAAATATAATTAAATAACCTAAAATAGACTTTTTGAAACCAATATCTCCAGCCACAAAAAAATTTGTATATCTAACTAAGATAGATTTCTCATTGTTGAAACAAAGTTTTGAGTTGGAGTACCTTAAAGATACCTTATAATTCACTTTACTGCATTCCAATACTCTCTATTGGAAAAAATGACTAACTGTAGCAGTAGCATGAGCTAAGTTGAGTTTTATGCAAATCATTGCATACATCAAGCTACCCACAAGTAAAAGATAGGAAACTTTCTCCGTGTCTTCTTTTTCTTTTTCTATGGAAAGATGCTACTTGGCACTCAATCTAAAGTGCGTAGCAAAAGGTGTATTTACCACTTTAGCTTTTTCCATGTTAGTCCTTTAAAGTACTTTTTCAAGGTACTTCTCTTATTATAACAATAATTTCTTGGCCTTTTTGTCACTTGTCATCCTTGTGCCAATAATTTTCTTTGCTAGCCCTAAATCCCTTATTGCAAAGGACTTACTTAATTCTTGCTTCAATATGTCAATCCTAGAAGCACTACGACTAATAATAAGCATATTATTAACATAGATCAATAAACTAATAAAATCATCACCAAAGAATTTTCAAACAAAGACACAATGATCAGAAGTAGTCTTTTTGTAGCCATGCTTCTTTACAACAAACTCAAACTTCTTATACAACTATCTTAGAGCTTGCTTCAAACTATACAAGCTCTTTTTTAATTAGGCTCTTTTTTAATCAGCACATATAGTCCTCATTTCCTTGTGCACTAAAGGCCTTTAACTGTTCTAAATAGAGCTCTTCCTCTAAATCACCATGAAAAAAATAATTTTTACATCCATCTACTCAGCTTCTAAGTCATAATAGGCTATCAAACTTAATATAGTTCTGATAAAGGACATCTTTACAACTAGAAAAAATATTTCCTCAAAATCAATCCTTTTCTTCTAACTTAAAACTTTAATGAACAATCTAGCTTTGTATCATGGCGATAAAGAACTTTCTTCTGCTCTAACCTGTAAAGACACTGATATTTTAAAATTTTTTTATCTTTAAGCAACTTCACCGGCTCAGATGTGTGGTTGTCATGCAAAGATTTAAGTTCATCTTTCATACCCTTAACCCACTAATCTTTACACTTATTCTCCATCCTCTTCATAACATTCTAGTTCACCCTATCGATTAAAAGAACATACTAATCAAAAAGATTCATGACAAAAGGCTGTTGATCTCTAATAGACCTCTAAAGTGGAATTGCTCAAAAACTATAGGTGCTTGGTGTTGATTCACAAATTATCCATAAGAGTATCAACCTTACTTATACTTTTCTAGTCATCATCGACATCCTTTTGCATGCTATCCTTAACTAGATTTGGAGAAAAGGTTAAAGGTGTAAACACCTAATTTTGTATGACCCTTCATGCAAGTATTTTGAGGTATCATCAGCGCTAAATGTACTAGCTCACATCTAGTTCTCATCATTTCTAACTAAAGTAAGCTGCTTGAAAAGCCAAAGACAAGCAAAATGTATAATTTTCACTCGATGTGTTAATAAATTTGTTCATTGCATCAATATAATTCTTAATAATAGCTGAAATTACCTATTTAAACCAAAATGTATCGATAATGGTCAAATATATCAATACATAAGTAAATGTATTGACACATTTTGTAATGTATGGATATATTTGCTAAATATATCGATATAATTTCCAAATGTATCAATACATTCTAACTTTTTGGTTAAATGTATTGATATAATTCTCAGCTATATCGATATATTCAGGCATTTTTTGCCTAATTTAAGACATTTACTCCTATTGCACTATTGATCTAAAACACAAGTTTAGCCATAATTTTGGTTCCAAAAATCACTCAAATTCATGTCAAGCCTTATAAAAATTATTATGGACCTAGTACTATTGCAACGTACCCCAAGGTTGATCCTCACGGATCTATAGGTGCATACGACTTAAAATATTTTTTTAACTTGAAAATGTCTTCTTGACCGAGACTTTTCCTTCACGATGTGATGAGAACGAGAAAGTATAGATTCTCGACTTGTGACACAGTAAGACGAATCGCTCATCTTATTAGTCTTGGATGACCATCACGAAATGGCCAATTCTTGGAGTCGCCACCGATCATTTTAGGCTAGGCATGACCAGATGCCTATTGAAACCTATGTCTTAAGCTACGAAACTTAAAACATCGATCCCATGATTTACGTAGTACAAAGATTCATCGTTGGGTTCGGGAGTTGGTTACGCACCTCTTCGCGACACCCAAAATCGGTACCTTACTAGCTATGTCTTATCTCTATTTCGTTCTTTCGATCTTAACTTGTCACTATTTCATATAACCCCTTTTTAATGCATGAATTTTATAGAAATACAAATCTAGGTTTTGATGAAAAAATTTAATCTCATACATGCCCCAGAAAGATAGGGAATATAGAGATTTTCAATAAAAATGACCTCTGGATTTTACTTTGAAAAATGGAAAATTTCATTTTGGGCACTAAAGAGATACCAACA
>JBBYHL010138820.1:53870-86589 GCA_038381835.1 Adansonia madagascariensis | reverse complement strand
AAGCCCATACCCTTGTCATTTTAGAGTGATGTCATGCATGAAATTATTGATTTCTAGAGATATTTTGATTGATATTCATATATAATACGAAAAATTATACCGTAAAAATTAATTAAAAGATTAAATTGTAAAAATTAAAAATTATGTTTTTTAATAAAATTTCAAATGATCAATTTAATTCAATTTAATACTAAAAATAAATTTTTTATATACAAAAAAATATTTAAAAATAGCAAACTCGTAAAATTTTACGAGAAAAACTTTTTTCGGTAAAAAATTGACAAATATGAAAAAAAACTCAAAACTCGTAAAATAAGTTGATTTTTTACAAAAAAATAATTAAAAATTATGAAATACGAAAAATCCTACTGAAGAAATTTACGAAGTAGAAACTTTGTATTTCGGTAACAGGAAAAATTATAAAATTCATAAAATAAATTGAATTTTTCAAAACTGATTTAATGGGAGTTAAATAAAAATATTAGATGAATTTTGATGTTTAAAACTCGAGAGGATTCCACCAAAAATTTTACGAGTAAAGAATAACTCGTATTTCAATATCGAGAAAAATTATAAAATTTTATTGACACTGAAGTAAAATAAATTCAAGACTACATATTATTCAAAAAATTAATTTCTAAAGTGAAAAAAATGAACTTGTAAAATTTCTAAAAATAGATCAACAAGAACCAAAAGTAAAATTTACTAGCACGATACTCGTAAGACTACAAAATTCAAAATTAATTTATAAAATTTACAATTTGATACTTCAAGGTAGAAAATGCCAATACATATTTTTCCTTGAATATTTATGATTTTTCAGGGTGAGAATTGGCGTAAAACCACACCAGTGTCGATAAAAATATCCGACCACCAATTTCTTGAGTTTTTTCAAAAAAATCTCAAAAAATTTTTAAAAATAAGAAAATTGACCGTGAGATCATCTGCAAAGGTAATTTCTAAAATTTGTCAAGAACTTGTTCAAAAACAAAAATTTTTCCTTTACAGATTCATCTTTTATACCCGAAAATTGAATTTTTCCGTTATGTGCATATACAGTTATTTACATATGACTGATTAAATTATAAAAATATGAAACCCCTCTGGTGGAAGTTGACCTCCATCAGAGTAGCTATTACACTTTCGTTTTTGGATATTTAAGACTTTTGGGGAGAGATCGCCTGGACGAATTTAGGTGTCTACACCGTGTATATTCAAATGGACTCAACGATGCCTTAAATAGTGACCTTTAATGCTTTCTTTTTCTTTTTAATATAGTCCTTAAGCATTTCAAGCTTTCACCAAAGGAATTTTTTACTAGCGCCATGTCACCAAGCATTATTAGGCACCACGACACCCGACAATCATCCCTATTTTTTTATTATTTTTTCTATTACCTTTTAATTAAGTTCCAAGTTGCCAAAAATTGACCTAGACAAATTGGGTGTCTAAAACATGCAATCTTTTATAGTTTGGAACATTTTCCCAAAAATTGCATTTTTAACGTCATCGCTATTTATCATTAACTTAAATTATGATCTTTAACTTTTAAAAAATTATAAATGCCTCGTACTAAATTCCTACATGTGTAGATTTAAAGGGAATTGGGTCCAAAAATTGTTTTTGAATCCTATAAGTTATCAGTCATTTAGTTATCAATCTTAATGTGTTGGTGTGTATCCTTGAACCAATTGAATTAAGACTTGGAGACATGGTCGAATAACATCATACATGTTATGAAGCTTAAAGTAACATAGATTTTCCTTTATGTTAGTGGCATGATTGACACTCATGCAACCACTAATTGGATAAAGCCCTAGAAGCACAATGGCTTCACAAAGTTAGTAAATTAGTTATGCTAGTGATATCCTTATACATCAAAGCTATGTTTCTAAAAATGTTCTTAATCATCATATTGTCAAGACAGGGCATTGACAATGCACAAAGACTAGTGTACGTTAATCCTCCATACATTGGATGCATGCAACCTTTTGATCTCATAAAGGTTGAAGTATACAAAATACTTGGGGATAGCATATGGGTACCTATTTTATGGAAACAAATTCAATGAACATGGCCAAAATGAGAACCCCTACCTATTTTATGGAAAAAAAACTTAATGAACATTGCCAAAAATGAGAACTCCTTTTGGTATAAGTCATTTAAGTGCCTATGGAATATGTTCTCATGTACAAGTCATGTATAATAGTCCTTTGACTTGTGATACCATAGCATCTCGTATGATGAGTGTTATGCTTTAATTCCATCACAAATATGTCCATAATAGATGGATGCTCATGGTAAGGTGGTTCAAGGTGTAGCATAAATCATATGGTAGATGAATAAGTGATCCATGGAGGATTCACCACTTCGAGTGATATTAGATACATATCTCGAGTGTTCTTGACTATGATTAATTAGATTAAAATCTTGGGCCAAAGCACAATGTGCAATAAGGAATAGTTCCTTACAAATCCATGATCATTAACCATGAGTTGCAAGAAATAATAATAATATGGATAGAGTTTGGGTAGCCAATATACCATGCTCATCTTTCATTTGGGATATATGGTGAAAGGATGGTATTACTTTGACAAGCTAGTTGCTAAAAGGTTTCTTTAGGTCACACTGGCTTCTTCAAGGTTTGGGTGGTCATGATAGATTGCTAGATCCTCTTCTAGATTTATGAACATGATTAATAAGATTATTTATGTTCATTGCCAATATGTTAGGAACCTAATGGGTCACATAGAACAAGGTAGATTTGTTGCATTAAGTCCAAGATTTAATTAAGTGCAACTTAATTAAATAAAAGGTAATTTGAATGAAGGACTTAATTAAATGAGTTTAATTATTTGAGATAAAATTAGATTTGTAAAATCTATATTTTGTTGTCTAATTAAGACATTAATAATATGAGTGTCTTTTTAAAATAATGTTAAAATTAAGACATAAAGTGTAAAGGTGGACAAACACTAGTTCTAGTTGAAATAGGATTTCATCTAGACTTAGGATTTGATTGACAACCAAATTTCCTATCTCATAATTTATTTATAATCTCTTCTAATATTATTTTAAAATTAATTAATTGATAATTAATATTAAATATTAAAATAAAGTTAAAAATAATTTTAACTAAATTAAGGATACTATAGTGATAAAATCCATTAGGATTTGCGTACACTAGCTAATTTGTTTTTCCAAATTATTAAATTAATATTTTATAGTTATTTGATAATTATATTATTAAATAAATATTATTTATTTTGAATAAATAAAATAAAATTAATTTGATTAATTCCTAGAAACACAAGTCTAGCCAAAAAACTTTGAAAATTTTTCCATTATCTATGTTTGTAGCCTATGCTTGTTGGGATAAATTCTTCAGCCCAATTTTGGTGGGTTTCGGCCAAGGCATGGGAAAGTTAGCTAGCATTTAATTATCTTTAAACAAGGAGAATAAGTTCAACTTGTTTTAGGACTTTTAACTATGCAAAACTGTTCCATTCTAAATCCCACTAGAAGTTGGTTTGAGCAAAAATATATGATGGCCCAAAGGTAAATAAGAGAGTTTTAAGCTAATTTTGAGATAGGGGTTGCTCAATATTTTGAAAGAATATATTTTATTAGATAAAAGATGTTTTCTCAAATAATGTTCCTACCTATAGAAAATCCAAAAGATTGGGCCATCTCCTAAAGAGCAATAATGCTTGGTGCAATCTTACTTCCTTCTTTCTTCTTGATTTTTGGTTGATTCAATATTTAAAGTTACCTTTTGGTTAAAGATTGATAACATTTCTAGCTAGCACTGAAAAACCATCGGGCCTTAAAAAGGTTTTAGCAGTCACTTGTGTGGATAATTGTTAAAGGCAAGATACGTGTGTTGCTTGTCGTCTTCAAGAATCTTAAAAGAAATCAGTTTTTGGTATTTTAGTGTTTAGATTTTGATGTCTAAACTCAAGGTAACTTTTGATCATATGCCTGGCTATTTCTGTGTTTACTATTTTTACTGTGTTTATGTTTATGTTTTGATATTTTTTAAATCCAATACATTCATGAGGTCAGACTTCACTTCAAAAGAGTTCCTTTCACGTGGTGTCAGAGACTAGGCTGTGGATTACAAGTAGTAAGTATAAGCTAATTCATGGTAATTGACATTCAGATGTCACATGTATAGTTCTATGGAGTTTTAGGTATAAAACCATGTAAAATATTTTTATAAATTTTCTTAATTCTAGAAAGCATGCTTAGAATGTGTATTTATCATCGTTAAAAAGGTTGATAATTAATCAAAATTAGTTTTTATTGATTTAAATCAATTACACTTTGAACTGATGAAACCCAGGGAGTTTTTCTTGTGATTTACAATTTCTCTAGGAATTATTCTTGATGATTTCATTTTTTTGTGATCTGATTTTATCATACTGAACTTATAAAATTCAATTTTGATTTATTTAAATATGATTTAAAAGAAATAGACACAATCTTGAATGTTCTTGATGAAATTGCATGGTACGGTGTTTTTTTTGGCTAATCTTGGATGTGATCATGCAGCTAATGCACCTTGAAATCTATATGGAAAAAGTTTTGTAGGTTTGTTGTTGCACTTTAGGACAGCAAGTTAATCAAAAAATATATGATTCTTAAATGGATCTTGGTTGTTGAAAATTAAAGCATGTTGATGCCACATCCATGAAAGGTGTTTCATTGAAAGCTGCGATTTGCATTAATTGTTACCACTGAATTTGCATTTGATTCAATCTTTGGCAGCATCTTCAATGTATTTCCAGCAAGCGAAGTTAGTATATAAACATCCCCCATTGTTGTGGAAAATTAGATATCAAGACTTAGGCTGGTGGCAAGGTGATAATAATTCTTAGTTTTTCTTGAAACTTATGATTGGGGGCAAGATTGTTGCCTTCTTGGATACAACCTTGAAGTTCCCTAGCAGCACCTAATCTGTTTTTCCAGCACTTGAAACAGCCCCTAAACATCATCCAAGGATGGCAATCAAGGGCTATTTGTATGGCTAAAGTGATTGCCAAAACTGAGGCCACTACTTGCAAGAGTCCTACTTCTTTTGGAACTAGTTTTCTAGTAGGTGTAAAATTCCTTAAAATTAGGAATTAGATTCCTTAAATTATGGAATGAGTTTAAGTTGGATTAGATAAAGATTTTTCTAATAGAACTTGGTTCCTAAAAGTTAGGAATATTGAAAGAGATTCAATTCAACTAGGATTCTTTAAATAAACAAGTTTTAAAAGAATCAAGATTTGAAAACTTATTTTTTTAAATTATTTAATTAAATACGTTATTTTAATTTTAATTCTTTAAATATGTTAATTTTCAAAAGCTAATTTAAGTATGCAAATAAAAGTACTTATCCTTGTTGAGTCAAATTACATAAAAGTTAGGTAAATGTTCAGTTTAAGATTAGTTTCCTAAATGTTAGGAATAGGATTAATTGTGATTGCTTATCATGGCCATTTCTCATAGATGCTTTGTTGAATATTACAAATTTGTTTATACATGCATTGTATACGTGTGATTATCATGTGATATTAGCTATCACCATTATTATGCTATCATTGTTAAAACATGAATAATGGTCATGGATATAGACCTTAGTTGGACTAGGTTGTGGATGGTTAATTTTATTTATTTTGGTATTTATTTTTATAAATAAGGTCTACGAACCTTGCCTTATCTCTTCATTATTTGAGGTTGTAAAATTCTCTTCTCACTTTGCACTCCTCGAATGTAACTTGAGGCTTCTTTAAACTCATGTATTCGCTGCATAGTTAGAGATCTAGGATTAAGTTAGCATTTAAAGAATTTATGTACTCCAAGATATAAGGTGATGATGCCAAGATGAAGTCTAAGGAGAGCACCATGAAGACTTATGTGATATGCAATTGATATTCCTAGGAAATTGACCCCTAAGTTTCCTAATGGCTCAAGGAAACTAGTTTAGATGAAAATCCATAATCATTCTAGTAGATTGCATGTAGTAGATATATTTTATTTTGATATATATATGTGTGTGATATGTATGCACTTGAAATAACTGCCAATGCCATGTAAACAAAAGCAAATCAGTAAGATTTAAATAATCAATTAAAATAAATCCCTCATAAAATATTAAGTCCATGCTTAAGTATGATTAGACAGCTTCCATTATATTATAACAAGATACCCAAGTTCCAACTATAAGGATTTGTTTGGCTATCCTTAAGGTCCATTTCACACGAGCTACTTGAGTTATAAATAATGGGTCTTACTCAGTTAAAGTTATGTAGTTCATATGCTTACAAACTTGACCCTATAGAATTAATGGTGATGGTCAAAAGGGTTATACCTAGCTGGTCTAGGAGTTGCATAGAGATGCAATTGGTAAGCCACATTACCTACTCAATTAGTTCTTGCATAACTTGTTGGGCTATCCCCAAGGTTATGTAAAAATGAAAGAAGTCCTACCTTAATAAAAGGATTCAAAATGTTAAACTTCTCGTATTATGGTTGAAGGCTATAATTATGCAAAAATAATGAGAAATAATCATCCTAGTTTGAAAACCTAACTGAATGATTATCATATGAATGTTATTGACATTAAACATATTCCAAATTCATATAGGATATAAACAAGAAGTAGGACTTCAAACTTATAACATATTTAATGCCAATAAGTTGAATGGGCCAAACTCCATTATCTAGACCATTGTATTAAGATTATCTTAATAGAAATCGAATGGCATATCCAAGAAAGGTCCACTAGTTTAGGGCTCGCTTATCAAGTTCATAAAGATGACTTTGATCTAGCCACATTATGATCATCACTAGTTGAGCATCTAAACTTGAAAAAACAAGTGGCAATCAATGGCCTTGAAAGTATTCAATGCTTTATTGAATAAATCAATAAAGATACTGATGATAAGTGGTTTAACATGCCTACAAAAATTGTTCGTAAGCAAGATGTCTAAAGGTAGCCTAAATAGGTCTCATGTGGTAGCATATATTTCAAGATTTAAACACATTATATATTTCATGGATTATGATCCATGTACTATCTTATAATTTCTTATGAAGAAAGACAAATGAAATAGACGTGCAACACTTATTGAGAGCTAGATTAATAGAGTAAAGATTGCAAGGAATACTTCAATAAGATCAAATTAGGAAGCCTATAGATGTTTTGTAGATAGACATTTTTTGTCTTTGTATATGATACCTAGATGTTGGCACTTAAATATATGTGATGTATTGTAAGAACCAAATGAAAGAATTAGTGAAAATAAACCATGAGAAAGGTAATCTTATAGACATTGATCAAAACTTGCCTCCTTTGCAACATTAGTGAATCATAGAATTTGCTCTAGGTCATGGCCTTTCTATTCTCACACATAAACTCATAATAGTATTGAGTAATAATGAGGGCCCAACATAAAGGAGGCAACCCAATTGATATAAATCAGGCTTGTCGATCCATCTATGAAAGCTTATGAAACTTTATGACTTATTATTGGACATTTAGATGTTCTGTTTTTGACAGTTATGGGCCAAATATGAGGATATTATTTGAAAGTATGCTATGTACATATATTTTTTATTTTGGCATACAGATGCCATACTATTTCCTTATTTAATAAATATGGTAGAATTGTTCTACAACTTACCTATCACTTAATTCATATAGAATTAATATATGCTTGATATGTTCAAACCCAGATCAATTTGAATTCAAAAGGATTTTTAAATTTGACTCCCTGTAAGAATCATGTACATGTAAGATTTGATAAGAGCATTCATGAGATATTAAAGGTTAATATCCTAGAACAAGTGACAATCAAAAGACATTTTATTCAAATGTAATATTGAAAAGAGTTTGAACTAGAGAGATTCCATATTTATATCTGAAAGCCATTAAACTAATCATTTTCTTATGGGTTCCTAAATGATTTGTTTTAGATCATAGGCATCATGCTAGTAAGTTGATTCCAATAGTTACATATGATAATTGAGCCATATGAATGGAATCACAATCTCATTGAGGTCCAAAAGTTTAATGAGTTGATAATAGAGATTATCACAAATGAATTAACATATATTCCATATAGAACAATACAATTACTTTAAGTGCGAGGGGGAGATGCTAGTGTATGCCCTTGAACTAATCGGATTACGACATGGGATACATGGTGAAATAACATCATACATGTTACAAAGCTTAAAGTAACATAGGTTTTCCCTCTTATTAGTGACATGATTGACATTCATGCAAACACTAATTGGATTAAGCCCTTAAAACATAATGCCCTTGTAAAGTTACTAAATCAGTTACATTAGTGAGATCTCTATGCATTAAAGCCATGTTTCTAAAAATGCTCCTAGTCATCATATTATCAAATTGGGGCATTGACCGTGCACAATTACTATATGCTAAGCCTCCATGTACTAGATGTATGCAACCCTTTAATCTTATCGAGGTTAAAGTATACGAGCTACTAGGGTACAGCATATGGGTGCTTCTTTTTAGGAAACAAGTTCACTAAACATGGCTCGAATGATTACTCCATAAGTTACTCAAATGTTTATGGAATATGTTCTCATGTGCTAATCGTGTATAATAGTCTTTTGACTTATAATACTAGGTCATTTCATAGAGGAGTGCTATGCTTTGATCCATTATGCATGGGTGCATAATAGATGGATGCTTATAATTGGGTGGTTTTGAGTATAGCATGAACCATATGGTAGACACCACTTCGAGCGACATTGGAGGCATATCTCGAGTGTTATTAACTATGGTTAATTGGATCAAATTCTTAGGCCAAAGCACAATCGATTATAAGAAATAGTTTCTTATAAATTCATGATTATTAACCATTAGTTGCAAGAACTAATATGGATGGAGATTTGGGTAGAAATTGCCCTATGCTTATTTTCTATCTGAGATATATGGTGAAAGGACTGTATTACATTAAGAGGCTCATTGTCAAAAGGTTTCTTTAGTTTATATTGATTTCTTCAACATTTAGGTCATCATGATGGGTTGCTGAATCCTGCTATTGATCTATGAACATGATTAATAATATTATTCATGTTTATTGCTAACATGTTGAGAACCTAATGGGTCACACACATAAGGTAGATTTGTTAGATTAAATCTGAGATTTAGTTATGACTTAATTAAATAGAAGGTAATTTGAAAGAAGGACTTAATTGCATGAGTTCAATTATTTGAGACAAAATTATATCTGTGAAATCTAGATTTTGTTGTCTAATTAAAACATTAAAATAAGATTGCCTTATTAAAACAATGTCAAAATTAAAACATGATGTGTAAAGTTGGACAAACACTAGTTCTAATTGAAATAGGATTTCACCTAGACTTAGGATTTGATTTAAAATCAAATTTCCTATCTCATAATTTATTTATTCCCTTCTAATGTTATTGTAAAATTAATTACTTGATAATTAATATTAAATAATATTAAAATTAAGTCAAAAATAATTTTAACCAAATTAAGGATTTCATAGTGATAAAATCCTTAGGGATGTACATAGCTAATTTATGTTTCCAAAATTATTTATTTAATATTTTATAATTATATGATAATTATATTTCTTAAATAAATATTAATTACTTAGAATAAATAAAACTGAGTTAATTGGATTAGATTTATGGAAACCCAAATCTGGCCCTAAAGCACTTGAAAATTACGCCATTACCTATGCTTGTTGGGTTGATTTTTTTTGGCCCAATTTTGTGGGCTTCGACCAAGGTATGAGAGAGTTAGCTGACCATTTAATTAACCTAAAACAAGAAGAATAAGTTTAACTTATTTTAGGAGTTTTAACTACATCAAAACTGTTCCATTCTAAATCTAACTGGAAGTAGGATTAAGCTAGCATATATGTTGAGAGAATATATTCTATTAGATAAAAGATAGTTTTCACAAACAATATTCCCACCTACATAAAACCCTAATGATTACACCACCTTCTTGAGGGCCATTTTGCTTGGCGTAGTCTTGCTTCATTCTCTCTTGTTGATTTTTGATTGATTCCAGATTTAATGTTACCTTTTGGTTGAGGGTTAACAATCTTTCTAGCTAGCATTGGAAAACCACAGAGCCTCAAGGAGGTTTTAATAATCACCTAGGTGGACAATCATTGAAGGCAAGAATATGTTGCATGTGGTCATTAAGAATCTTTCAAGAAATCAGTTTCTTGGTATTTTAGCATTTAGATTTTGACATCTAAACTCAAGGTAACTTCTAATCATATGGGTGATTAAATCTTGATTTAAAAATTTTTAAGTTTATTACATGCAAGTCTCTCTCCAAAGACCCATAAGGAACTTTAACTATTTTTGTGTTTACTGTTTTTGATGCGTTTACATTTATGTTTATGTTTTGATGATTTTTGACATCCAATGCATTCATGGGGCTAGACTTCACTCGTTCCCTTCATATTGCAAGTTGTATGTTTGAGAATAACCATAACATAGAACAAAATTCTATGATTAATGATATATTCAATAAAGAATGAATCTAAGCTTGGCATCACATGTTAGCGATCATTCTTAATTGGCATGTAAATGCAAAAATAAAACATTTTATGTTTATGAATAAATCAAGATGATGTTTCATAAACACTAATAAAAAAGGGCAAGCTTTAATAATCATTAACAAAGTTGTCATTTCATACGGTCCATTTTCATGACTCTTTTCATTTAAGCCTTACAATATATCATACATATTTAAGCAACTAACTTTTAGGTATTATATACCGAGAAAAGTGAATTAATCGAAGTGTATATGTAATATTAAAACTTCTTTAAGTTTCCTTTTCTTGATCATATCAAAATTTTTCCATGCAATCTTCACTCTATTAATCTAGCTCTTCATTATGTTGGCATATTCATCATCTCTAGTGTTTTTCTTCAAATGAGAGTATATGGACAATGCATGGATCATTATCCATCTAAAATGCCTAAGTCTTGAAATGCATCCTATGATATGAGACCTAATTAAGCTATCTACTGACACCTTGCTTAGGAAAAAAATTCCATAAAGATGTCATAACTCTCACTATGATTATCCTTTATCGAATAAATTCTTTAAGATTTTAGATGATTTCATAAGCTTAAGTAGCCACTTGCTCCTTTTGAAGTTTAGGCAACATACTAGCCATCATCATAATATGGCTTGATCAAGGTCATCAATATGAACTTGATAGACTACCTTTGACTTGGTGGGCTATTTTAGGATATGCCTTTAATGTGGGGCTAATCAATAGAGTCTGGCCCATTAAAACTTATTAGCATCATGTATGCTACTTAGCAATATTCTATTAGTTTTTTTTTTTTTATTTATGTCCATTATTAACCAAGGCATTTTGTAATTAATAATTTGTAATTTCAATCATTAAGTAAGGTTTTACAACTTTAATGATTGTCCTTATTATTTTATTAACATTATAACCCTTAATTATAATACGAGAAGTTCAATGTTTGAATCTTTTTAATGAGCTAGGTATCCTTTCATTCTTTAATGACCTTGGGGTTAGCCTAACAAGCCTTAAAAGAAGTAATTAGATAAGTAACTTAGCTTACCAGTTGTATCTCCATTCAACTCCTAGATTAATTAGGTGGTAACTTTTTACCTAAATGCATCATATGCATTTCATCTAACCATTGCCTTTAATGCTGTGGGTTCAAGTTTGTAAGCATCTAGATAATATAACATTAGTTGAGTAAGACCCATTACTCATCACTCAAGCACCTTGGATGGCAGGGACCTTAGGGTTAGCCTAACAAGTCTCCTATGGTCGAAACTCAAGTATCTTGTTATGAATGATGGAAAGCGTCTAATCATGCTTAGGCATGGACTTAATATTTTACGAGGGATTTTTATCATTTATCTTATGTCTCAATGCTTTGTTTGATTAGCATGTTTAGTATTTGTTCAATAATATACACATATATATAAATTGAAAAATAATCCTAACACGTGCAATCTACTACGATGATAATGGACATAATCTATCAAGTTTCCTCAAGCCATTAGGAAAATACTTGGTCAAATTCTTAGCGATATTATAAAAGGTCTTTGTAGGTCTTGATGATGATCTTCTTGGTCTTTTCTTTTCGGTGTCATCTTCTTTACATCATGGATTTACATCAATTATAATCTTAACCTAAATCTAAGCCTACACATCTTATGTAACTATTACATATCATTGTACATTAAAACAGAGTTAGGTGAGAAGAGAATTTATGACCCATAATTAAAAGAGAAAATAGGGTTCATGATCCTTTTTATAAAGTAAATACTAAAAAAAAATTCAACCATCCATAACTTAGTCACATTAAGATCTAGTCCATAGTCATCGTCTTGCTAACATAATCATATTATAAGCATGAAACAAAATAAGCATAGCCTCATCAATTTGACATGATAATGTTGTGTGTCATTTACATAAACCTCATCAAACAATTTGACATGATTTCTGAAATTATTTAGTAATTTGGATTTTTAATTAAATTCTTAACTTTTAGGAAACTTATCCTAATTTGTTTATTACCTAACTTTTAGGTTGTTTGTCTTAATTAGGACATTATCTAACTTTTAAATAACTTTTTCTTAATTTGACAAACCATCTTTTTTAGGAAACTTGTTTTCCAAAAACAACATTTTAAGATATTAAATTGGACCTTACCTAACTTTTAGGTTGTTTATCTCAATTAAGACATGATCTAACTTTTAGATAACTTTGTCTTAATTTAGATAAATCATTTAACATCTAATATTTCCTAAATCATTTAGGAAAGTAGTTTCTAATTTTTTAAAGTCTTAGTAATTGATTCATATTTAATTTAGCTAAGAGAACTATTTTCTTATATTATTAACTTTTATTCTAATCATATTGAACAAGTCCTAATCGAATTAATCATTTAATTTAAATATATTTTTTCAATTAAGCAATTTAAATTGAATTTTAATTCCATGCTTATTATATTATCCAATTCATATCTTAAAAAATTTAAGAAAAATTAATACAATTTGATAATAAGGTAGTTGCTAATAAGTAAGACTTTTAATGGAACACAACCTATTAGGAAGTACTAGTTCAATTAGAAGTCAGCTCCATGCATGGCTATCTTAGCTTTCCTAATTCAACTCAAGCACTATTGTCTTCCCCTTACTAAACCTTTGGAAATATAGCAAATTTTACAGCAACATCTTGCTGCCATGACACTGCACGGAGGTCACACAAAGACAACATACTGAATCCTTCACATGGACATAATGCACTTGATATGGCTCGGAATTGAAATGTTTTAAACTTTAGTTTTAACCTAATTTTTATAGCAATTATGAATTTTTCATGACACTTTCAAAATGGAATAACAAGGAAAAAATTGCACTAACAGTATTGAAAATTTTAGCACCACCAAATCACCAAAATGGAGCCATCCTAGTAGCTGTCATTGTTGACAAATGACTCTAATATCAATTTAATTAGAAAAAAATATGTGTTTTAAACTAATCAATGTTGACAATAAACATAGATTAACATGCTGAAAAATAAAAAATTAAAAAGAAACTTCTTTAATTTTAATTTAAGAAAAGAATTAAAATAACATCTTAAACAACCAAGAAAGGTTAAGACATGTTAGGACTTGATCAAAACTAATTAAAAAATTTAAATTAATTATTTAAACACTTTCAAACATGATTAAAGCAAAAAATTACATTCTATCTAGATTTAAAAATTAATGAAAAATAATTTTCTTAGGAGTTTATTGAAACTATAAAATCACCAAATCAACACACAAATCAATCAGATTGATTATTACCAAAAATCGACATGCTAGACCACATGTAATCTACAAAGCTTAAGCTCTGATACCATTAAAAGGAAATCCTAGGTCATGCTTATTGATATAAACATAAAATTTTAATCAAAATGAAACATGCGCAGTGAAATGAAACAATGAAACAATTAAATTTCCTTAGGATCATTAGAATGAGATATACATGTAATTGGACTACAATTTAAAAGATAAATCTGTTAGAAAACATACCTACTTAGAGATTTGTAACTCTAAGTGTCCTGATCCCTAGACACTATGGGTTGATTACCATGATCTCATCTTGAGGCCAAAAGCAGTCCAAGTGTTCTGCCTCTAGCGACGATCCACATAGATGCCTATTGGAACATTCATGGGGTTCATTGGTTTTTCAATGCTAGCCAAAAGGCTTCACAAGCCTTAACCAAGATGTATCTCATCACTAGGTACAGATTCAATGTGATCCAGGAATGATTCCATTACTTGTTATGCTAAAGAGAATAGGGGTAAGCATTTGGTTAGTTTGGTTGGTTCAAGTTTAAAAAATTAAAATTCAAACTAACTGACTCTCTCTCCATAATCGACTGAATCGCCCACTATAAAGACTGTTAATCAATTTAACTAAATCAACAAAGAATATGTTTGGTTCGGTCAGTTATTCATTTTCAAAATAATACATTTCTACCTTGTAATAATAGCATTAAGAGCAACAAATTTTACAAACTTAAAAGATTAAATTAAAAATGTTTAAAACAACAAACTTAAAAGCTTAAAACTAACAAATCCATAATGCAAACTTAGAAACAAATACATAATGCTAGTAGTATTCTCTTTGCCTATGATCATCGAACTTAGGATGATACCAAGATCTTTATAGCATATAGGCTTTTTTTTTATGAATATTAGGAACTCTACCCTAACTATTAGTGCCTAACAACATTTAAGGGTTTTCTTTATTGGGCTTAAATTATTACTCGTTGTTAAATAAAAAAACAAGCATGATGCATTTTTTATTACTTTTTTGTGTCTCATTTATTTGTGAATGCTTTATTTTTAGCTAACTTGATTGCCTTAGATTTTATATTAAACAAATATCTTGATATATGTGCTTATATAGCTTCAATGTTTAATCATTCTTAGGTATCCTAACATAAAAGATATGGAAAGACAGGTAGACTCTTTAGAGGTTGATTTTAGAAGGCCATTTAATGAGGGGTATGTAGATTCCAATGAAAACTCTAAAGACTATGCCTTACCCCTAAATTTATTGAGACTGATTGAGCAAGAGAAGAGACAAATCATGCCCTATAAAGAAGTCAAGATAGGAACTATGATATCCTTATCCACAAGGGAATAATTGATCCCCCTCTTAAAAGAATTTAAGGATGCATTCATTTGGTCATACTAAGGCGTGCAAAGATAGGATACATGCATAGTATTGCATAGGCTTCCATTAAGACCAGGGTGTAAGCCAGTGCTATAGAAGTTGAAAAGAATAAAGCTTGAGATGATTGTAAAGATAAAAAAAAAGTTAAAAAAAAAAGATATTAGATTTTTAGACGTGGCTAAGCATCCCAAATGGGTGGTATTATTGTGCTTATCCCAAAATAAGATTAAAAAGTGCACATGTGTGTTGATTATCAAAACTTGAATAAGGCAAGCTTAAATATAATTTTCTATTACTCCATGTAGATACAATGGTTAACAATATGGCAAAGAATTCTCTATTTTCCTTAATGAATGGCTTTTCTGGTTATAACTAGATTAAGATGGCATTAGATGATATGGAGAAAACTAAATCTATGGTTTTTTTAGGTACATTTTATTATAAGGTGATGCCATTCAGTTTAAAGAATTTTAGGGCAACATATCAGAGAACCATGGTGATTTTGTTCCATAACATAATGCATAAGGAAATAGAGTGTATGTGGATGATATGAGTGCCAAATCTGCTAAAGAAAGTGATCATATTGGAAACCTTACAAAGCTATTTGAAAGGTTACAAAAGTTTCAACTTAAGCTCAATCTGGCTAAGTGTACGTTTAGTATTACCTTGAGAATGCTATTAGGCTTTGTGCACAGTAAAAAATTAATAGAACCATTTAATATTCTCCACTACCTCGTATACAAAAAAAGGGGACAAAGTTTCTTAGGTTGGTTGAACTACATTAATTAATTCATATTGCAACTTACTAATAAGTGTGACCTGATATTTTGGCTACTTTAGAAGTAGAATATTGGTAAATGGAATGAGAGATGCCAAAAGTCATTGAAAAATGTTAACCATTATTTTCCCAATCCACACATGTTGGTAACACCGGTGCTAAGATGACCATTGATACTATATTTGTCAATATGTGAAAGTTCAATGGTTATGTATTAAGGTAACACAATGAAATAGGGTTCAGTTCATGTTTTAATGTTATGGTGCAAGGATTTAAAAAGGGTAGGAACTGGGCAAAAATACCTTATAGTATCAATACAAGGCTTTTTGTGTCGACACCATGAGTAAATTTTGGCTTTAAGTCTCGATACAATGAACCTTTTATCGATACTTGGCCTTCCTGTATCGATACAACGAGCCTTCTATCAATACAGAGAATTAAATTTTCCTAAGTATTGATACTTTTTGGCCTGTATTGATACTTATTGACCCAAAGTCACAATTTTAGCTTTGAAATAACCTGGTATTAATACAAAAGCCTCTTGTATTGATACCATAGCCAAAAATATCGATACATGGCCTTTTGGTATTGATACAGATAGTGTTTTTTAGGATTTTGATGATGTGCAAGCTTTATATCAAGACCTTTGTGCTATGTATCAATATCCACTCAAGGAAATGCTGATTTTATGAACTTTTGGCTCCTTGAACTTTTCATCTCAACTAGGAATGATGGATGACTAAACCATGCTTATGCAAATGGGTTCGATAATGCCTTTAATAATGACCTTTAATGCCTTTTTCATTTTTTTAATATGGTCCCTAGGCATTGCAAACCTTCCCCAAAAAATTTTTCCTACATAGCACTGTGTTGTCTAAAATTACCTAGTGACAGCACCCAGCAGTCATCCCATTTTTTATTTTTATTATTTTATCCTATTACCTTTTAGTTTAGTCTTGAGATGCTAGAAATTGGCCTAGACAAAATGGGGGTCTACATTTATAATTCTCTTATAAGGCTAATGTGTTTCATGGGCTTTATCTACATAAGATATTTATAACAATTATACAATTAAATCTTATGGCTAAAGAAATACCATTATAACATTTATTAAATATAATGTTTGATTACATGAAATCACTAAATGTTAATCCCTTACAAGCCATAATGATTGGCTTATAGGGCTACATTAATAGTGCAAGTCTGATCCATATTCACCGAGTTGCCCTCTTCTCTAATGATCCATCTCCATTTATCTTTCTCATTGTCTCTATCCTTGTTGCCTATAATATGTCAAACATATTTAGTACCAATAATTAGGTATCATATACCAAAGGAAAGTAAATGAATTTTTTGAATTTATACCTGAGTGAGAAACTACCTTTTGCTTGTTATCCTTAACCAATTTAAGGTACTCTTTACAATTTCTCCTTTAATGACTAGGTTTTCCAAAATGGTGAAAAGTACCCTTATCAATTCCTTCTTAGCGTTCACTCTACCAGATAGCTTTAAATCTTTTGATTTGTCCTTTCTTAGTTTCTTCTTTTTTCTTCTTTTTCTTAAAAGTAAAAGTAGAAATAAACAAGTGAATAGCATTCTCATTGGTGAAAGATATTTCTATCATGGATAACATATTCAGTAATCTTGGAAGGGATGTCTCTAGATGATTCATGTTAAAGTTTAACACAAATTGTGAAAAACTCAAAGACAAAGAGGAAAAAATTAGATAAGTAATCTAACCAATCATCTTAAGCATATGGGTCTTAATAGGTGTACCTTCAGACATCTTCGTTTGGAAAAATTCTTTTGAGATATTAAATCTCTAAGTGTTTTTATGTTAACCTTTATCCATCCACCAACCTAATTATTCTAGATGAGTAATCCAACCAATCATCTTAAGCACATGAGTTCTAACAGGTGCACTTTCAGACATATTTGTTTAGAAAAATTCTTTTGAGATGTTGAATCTCTTAGCACACTTTTCCTTATTAAACAATTCTCTAAGGTTCAAAATGATATCCAAAGCTTCCATGCCTTCATGTTGCATTTATAGATCATCTACCATGCTAGCCATCATCACATATGTGGCTTGTATGAGGCCATCTCTATGAACTTGATAGGCATCTCATTCTTTTGAAGAAGCATCAGTTCTAGGCTCATAGGGTACGGGCTTATCAAGGACATAAGCCTTGCGCTCTTATGTTAAAATGATTTTAACATTGTTGAGCCAGTCAAAACAATTCTGCCCATTCAACTTGTTAGCATCTGGTATGCTATGTAGCAACAAATTAGAAGTAATACTTCTCATTTATGTATTATATGATTTCAAAACATATTTAATGTCAATAACATACATAAGATAATCATTTAGTCAAGTTTTAAAACTAGAATGATTGTTACTTATTATTTTTGCATAATTATAGCACTTAACTATATTATAAGACGTTTAAATCTTTTTAATTAGCTAGGACTTCTTTCATCCTTGCTTAACTTTAGGAATAGCCTAACAAATCATAAAAGAATTAATTAGGTAGGTAACTTAGTTTACTGATTATAACTCTACGTAGCTCCTAAGTTAGTTAGATGGTAATCTTTTACCCAAATAAATCATTATGTATTTCAGCTAACCAACGCCTTTAATCCATGTGGCCAAGTTTTAAGCATTTGAAAAACACAACTTTGGTTGAGTAAGACCCATTCATTGTAACTCAAGCAACTTGGTGAAAGAAACCTTGGGGATAGCTTAACAAATCCTTGCAGACAAAACTTAGGTATCTTTTTATAATCTAATAGAAGGTAACTTATCATGCTTAGGCATGGACTCAATATTTTATAAGGGATTTCTTTTACTTGAACTATTAACAGGCTAAACCCTAGTGAGGCCTCAAAATCACAAATTTATTTTTAAAGAATGAGAGAAAGATGGTAAAACTCTTTCCCTATAGTTATCTAGCCATATAAAAAGATGAAATTGAGAAAATATTAAATGAGATGTTAGTTGCTAGGATCTTAAGTATAGCAATAGGTTTTTTTTTGCTTCCTTATTATTATGGTGGAAAAGAAAAATAGCTCCTAGAGGACGTTTATGGATTACATGAATCTAAATATTAACACCATAAAAGATAAATTCGCTATTCCACTGGTTAAAGAACTACTAAATGAGTTAACTAGTGCCACTGTCTTTTCTAAACTTGACTTGAGGTTATCATCATATTCAGATGCATGATGTTGATGTGCATAAGGCTGCCTTCAAGACTCACGATGGCTGTTTTGAGTTTCTGGTTATGCCTTTTGGTCTAACCAATGTTCCTTTTACCATTCAAAATCTGATAAATAGTATCTTAAGGCCTTTTTTGTGGAAGTTTTTGTTTGTCTTTTCTGATGACATATTGGTATATTCTTTTAAACTTGAATAACATTTAAGGCATTTAGAGACAATGTTTGAAGTGTTCAAGACAAACCAATTATATCTCAAGAAGAGTAAGTGTGACTTTACTACCATAATAGAATATCTATGGCATGTCATCAATGGTTAGGGAGGCATGTCATCAATGGTTAGGGAGTTTTCAAAGATAAGAATAAAATACAAAGTGTGTTGGAATAAACTATATATAGGCACTTTAAAGAGTTGAAAGGATTTCTAGGACTCATAAATTATTACTAAAGGTTCACCAGAAAGTATGAGTTGCTACTAAATTGCTAACAGAGTCTGCTAAAGAAAGTGTCTTTGTTTTGGAAAATATAATCCAAAAAGCTTTCAATTGGCTGAAGGCAGCTATGATGATTGCCCTAATTTTAGGAATGCTTAACTTTTCCAGGCAATTTATAGTGGAAACTAATGCTTTTAGAATTAGAGTAGAAGCTATTTTACATAAATAAAAGGATGCGATTCCTAGAAGTGTCTACCTTATTTACATATTGGATTTTAAAAATTAACAAAATAAAGAGAAAAAGGCAGTGAAAGACCTAAACACAAAACCAATTAAACTTTCTTGTGTATCATTAAAGAGGGACTTACATATAGTAAACTTTAAATTTTTTCAACAGAATTTAAGCACCCATCAATTTGGAGATTACATTGTTATCAATTGTCAAAATCTAAGAAAAAAACAATCAAAAGGATCCTTGAAGGTGGCTGCTATGGCCATGTAAGAAGATTTCTGACATCACGAGTAGCACACATGTCTTACTTTAACATTTATCCACACAGATGGTTATTAAAACCTTCTTGAGGCCTGGTGGTTCTTTAATGCTAGCTAGAAGCTTGTTCATCCTAAACCAAAAGGTAAACTTTTTGCTTTTAAGAATAAAAAAGTAAGAATAGATCAAGGAAGAAAATGCACGATAGCCAAGAAAAGTTTAAGGAAATGGCGTAATATAGAAAGGCAGCACTAAGGAGAAAATCCTATAAGAAATTATTTTTGTAACTCAAAAGATTTTCTCTCTCTCTCTTGATTCTATAACCTAATACTTCAATATTAGGTTAAAGTTATTTCATGTTTTTTTCTAAGTTACCATGTCTTTATCTACTAGCTCAATCCAACTCCTAGTTGTACTTAGCTTGGAAAAGTCTTAATCAATTTAAAACTCCTAAAACAAGTGGAACTCTTCAACCTTGTTTTAAATAAATCAATTAATTCACCCTTTACTCCTTGTCTTGGGTAAATTACCCATCACAATTTGGCCATGGGTATTTCAACCAACAAATATGGTCCAATAGTCTAAGCTTTTAGGGTATTAAAGGATATTAGGCCAAGTCGTGTTTCCATGAGTTTAACTTTATAATTCAATCTCCATATTTATCTCAATAAATAATATTCATCTAATAAATATAATTATCTAATAATTATAAAATAGATAAATAAATTGGAAACAATATTAGCTAGTATACACATCCTTTATGTTGGCAATATGCACCCGAAAAAATAGATCCTCGCGAATAGGGATACATGCGAAACTTAAAATATTTGTATGGGGAAAATGATAAAATCTTTTATAAGGAAATGTCCTTTCGATTGAGACTCTTCCTTTGCCAATGGGGAAGGGGATCGTTAAACAAATCAATTATCCAACCAATCATGGATGACCACCATAAAGTCACTAAAACTTGGAGTCGCCACCAATAATTTAAGGTTAGGAATGATCAAATGCTTATTGAAACTGATATTATGAGTTGTAAAACTCAAAATATTGATTTCATGGTCTACTGATCCAAAGATTTGACAGTTAGGTTTAGGAGTTAGTTATGCACAAAGAGGTATGAACCTCCCCAACGACTCTAAAAATCGATACCTTTCTAGTCTTGTCTTAGCTTGCTTTCGGTATCCACAATTTTTACTTTTAATTATTTGAGATAATCCCCCATTAATGTATCAATTTGAATAAAATCATGCATGCGTCTCGAAGAACTAGGGAACATAGGGATTTTCACTAAAATATTCTTTAAATTTAATTTTTAAAAATCGAATATTCTATGTCAAGCATTGAAGTGATACCCACACGAAGCATTGCCAAATAATTTTTTTGAAAAATAATTTTGAAAATATGGATGCAAGATGACCATCACAAAGGAAATTTATTAAGAAGATGATAAAATAGGATAATATCACATGAAATAAATCAAACAAAAAAACAAAAGAGAAAGGGAAGGGATAATTAAAATGTATTTCATAATTGTGATCGGTTATCTAGAAACCAAGTCAACAATTTTAAGATGCTTTTAGATCTATTGATTACTTGAGGTATAAAATTAGGTTTAAATTTTGCAAAAGTTTGGAGTGAATCTGATAGAGAGAATTTTTTTTGATAATTTTGAAAAAATGGGATTTGACAAAAATTGATGTTTTCTTGACAAAAATGACATTTCAGGGTTTCCTAACAAAAACTAATGATTTTTTTTGAAAAAGAAAATCGATAAAAATGAAATTGACAAAATTTGAAAAAAAAATGTTTCTGCTTTAATCCAAGCCTAGGTATAGGTTAACATGTGTTCTTAAACTCGTTGGGGATTGGTCAGACTCATTTAGAGGCATTCGAATGCCTTAAAGCAAGAATTTAGGAGAATTGATTAATTTTGAAATATGTTGAAATGAGGGATAGCATCGCGCTGTCTCCATTCCTATTTTATTTTGGATTGATTCTAAGGTTTTAAGGGTTAAGTGAGGTACCATTGGAAAAGTCACTTGATAAAGGTTAATATAAAAAGATTCCAAAAATATTGGAAAATCACTTTTCAGAAAGAAATAATTATAGAGAAAGGTGTACCAGACTTCAGAAATCATTCCTAACTCATATGGAATTATTAAATCCTAAATGATACATTTATGGTAAGGGAATTTCACAAAAGCTTTAGGAAAAATATTTTGAAATTTCAAAAAATCATTTAATGGCCAAAATGGCTCGAATAGAATGCAAATCATTGATTTCAGGTGTTTTGGACAGCCTTAATTCAAAAAATCATATCTCTCTCATTCAAAATGATTCAAGGACAAACAAGATACTATTGAAAAGTTAATTTGATGCCTTTTCAGGAGAAATATAAGAAAATTCATGAAAAATGATTTAGGGTTTGAAATTGATTTTTCAAGATATGACTACAATGCTGTCAAGGCAAAAATATGGAGTTTTCAATTTTTTCAGCTTTCTTAATACTAAACTCCAGCCCGGATATTTGAATCCTTGAATCCATGATAAAAAGGGGTGAGTGACAATGGCTTCACAAGCTCGTTCACACAATCCAAAAGTAATTTGGGATGATGGAACAACCTATTAACCACATCAGATGCTAGTAATCTCTGGATAAAAGGATTAATGCATAAACAACTTTGAACACTAAAAATGGATATTTTATTTAAAAAAAGAACATTTAACCTTAATAAACTTTGAATCCAAACATGGAAAACTTGATTTTTCCCCAAGATTAAAAGACCAATGAATAAAAAACCTTAAGTCCATGTTAATTCTTATTTATTGGAGTTAAGATAGGCTTAGCTGGGGGTTTTAGGAAAATATATTTTTTGCTAGTAGCAAATAAGCATTTTGACAAGCATGTAATGAATTAACCATGATATTCATGATAATAAATGTGGGAAGCACATTTAAGTAAGCAAAGATGACATTTAGCATGGAAAATGATGACAACATGTGAAGATGAGCATGAAAATGCATAAGTATGTTAGCTTAATGATGACATCAAGGAATTTGACATAGAAATGGTATAAACAAATTTAAACAAAGAAGAACAACATGTTGGAATTTCATGATAGTGTTAAAACACATTTTTAAGATGAACCAAGCACATAGGAATGAGGAAACATGATGAAGGATTCAATAAAACATGAAATCTTAAGTTTACCACATCTAAGGCCATAATATGCATGAAGATCCTAAGACAAGCTCATGGTCAGCTTGTTAAAGCTTATAAAATGATGAAAATGCAAAAGCAAGTAGATAAAGGGAGAAAAGACAAGGAATATACCTTAAGAGCTTTGAGAACCTTGTTAAGTGGAAAATGTTTTAAACTTATAGCTCACTTTATTGCTTTCCCTTGCTATGATTTAACAAGAAAAGATAGCTAGGAATGAGCTTGAAGCTTGTTATATCAATAGAGGGGTTTTTTTAGGAGAAATAATGGTTATGGAAGGTTTTTAAAGGGGCTAAGGAAGAGCTACGTGAATAAAATTTTTCAAGTGTATAGGTTAATTTGAGAGTATGTAGAGGTTATTTTATTATTGAGCACATCATGAATCCTATATAAGAGGTAATCTTAACCATAAAAAACCTAGTAAAAGTAGGCGACTTAGACAAATATTTTTTCCAATAATGTTAGACCAATCAATCAAATATTGATTAATACGTAATCGATTGAACACTACTTGAAAACACTTTTATGTTCAGAAACAAAATGTTCCAAATGCTCTTGGAAATTTGGTATTTGGGACATTTAGGAGTGCACAATATGGTGAGTCATTGTATTAAAGAGTAACCTTTCAACTTGTAATTGGTTGAGGTACAACTCTGGTAGCAGTAACAAACCAAGCATGATTTGATATTGTAAGTATGGTCAAGCTTGCCCTTCATCAATCCACATTATATAGCATGAATGCGCTTGTAAAAACCTTAATGAACCATTTGAAAATGTTATAACCCAATGTTTAAAGCCTAAAAATGAAGTCAACATGATTTTTAAAAAGTAATGTCTGATATTGAATGATTTTTGGAGCTAAAGTCATGACCAAATTCGTGTTCTAATGCAATGGGGCTAGAGGGCAAAATATGCCATGAACTAGGCAAAAAACTTAGGATGTATTAACACATCACATATTGTATCTATACATCTAGCAAAAAAACCCAGAATGTATCAATAAAATGAAGATTGTATTGATACATAGCAAGATGTATCAATACATTTTGGCCAAAAATCAATTTTTTAGCTACAATATAACCTTGTATTGATGCAATTAGCTCATATATTAATATATTGACTCAATATCGATACATTCCCCTTTTTATCAATACAAATAGTGGAATTTTGAATCTTGGTGATGTAGAGACCTTGTATCAATACATGTAAGCTATGCATTAATACATGTTTGCACAATGTAGATTTTTCATACTTTTGGCTTTTCGAGTACTCAATGTTAAGTGGGAATAATGGATGAATGATCCGTAATTGCTCAAATGACCTTGACAACACCTCGAACAGTGACCTCTGATGCCTTGTAAATCAACTCAGACATAATAGGGTATAGATTTTATCTTCATAAAATCCTTAATTTAGTTAAAACAATTTTATCTTAATTTTAATCTTGTTAATATTAATTATCAAACAGTTAATATCACAAGAATATTCTAAGGGATAATAAACCAAGAAATGGAAACAAAATTTGATTCATAATTAAATCTCTAGTTTAGATGAAATACTATTTCAATTAGGACAAGGTTTATCCACCTTGACATGGTATGTCCTAATTTAGACATTATCTTAGTAAGACAATCTTATTTACCATGTCATAATTAGACAACAAAGCTTAGATTTCATAAATCTAATTTTGTCTGCAAATAAATCTTAATTGAACTATTCAATTAAGCCTTCTATTCAAATTATCTTCTATTTAATTAAGTTATATTTAATTAAATCCTAAATTTAACTTAATAAATCCATCTTCTAACTTGTTGGCAATGAATATAATTAATTCTATGCATAGATAAAGAGTATGATCTGGCAACCTATCATAACCACCCAATGTTAAAGAGTCAATCTGACCTCATTGAAACCTTTCAATACTCAACCTATTCGTGCAATACGTTTCTTTCATAATATATCTTGGAATGAGCATTAGATGGTTCATTGCCTACTTATGCTTAATCCATGTTAGATTTTACAACTTATGTTTAATGATCATGAATTTATGAAAAAACTATTCCTCATAATTCATTGTGATTAACCTAGAAACTTTAATCTAAGTGATTATAGTTAAGATCATTCGGGATATGCCTGTAATGTCATTAAGAGTGGTGAACCCTCTATGGATCATTCATCCATCTTTGTATATTTCATGCCATACCTAAAGTAACCTACATTATGCATCCATCTTTGTAGACCCATTTTAGATAAATCAAAGTATGATACTTCACAGAAAATATAACATAGTATCACCAATCTAAGTACTACTATACATATTGAGCGCATGAGAACATGAATGACTTATACCAAAAGAGTTCTTGACCATTTTCAATGAACTTATTTCCATAAAACAAGTAGCTATATGCTATCCTAAATATCTTTATACTTCAACTTATAAGACCAAAGGGTTGCACGCATTGGATTCATAGAGGCTTAGCATATATTGATCTTTGTGCATTGTTAATGCCCTATCTTGACAATATAATGACCAAGAATGTTTTTAGAAAATGACTTTTATGCATAAGGATCTCATCATCATAACTTATTATAATCTTTGCAAGGCCATTGTGCTTAATAGGCTTCATCCAATTAGTGTTTTCATAATAGTTAATCATGGCACTAATATAGAGGAAAACCTTTTTTACTTTGACTAATAATGTGTATGCAATTTTGCATCCCCTGTTCTAGTTTGATGGGTTCAAAGGCATACACTGGCATCTCTTACTTTCACAGGAAACAATTATATTACTCTTAGTGTTTTCTATTGGAGAATATGTCAATTCATACTTGATAATGTCTATTTTTGAGTCACGAAACTGTTTGGATCACAATGAGACCTTGATTCCAATTATACTGCCAAGTTGTCTTATAACTATCATAATCAACTTATTTAGCTAGTTGGCTAAGGATCCAAACTAATCACTCTCGTTAAGATAAAATGAATTGCTTGATGGCTTATGGATATAAATATGTAATCTCCCTACTTTTGGAACCTTTTTTAAATTACATCCAAGTGTTAACGACTTATTGTCACTCTTAGTTATGATTATTAGCTCTTAATAATTCCTATGTGCTCCCATTAAATCTTACGAGTACAAGATTTTTGCAAGGAATCCAATTCAAAATCCTTTCGAATTCTAAATGATTTAGGCCTTAACATATCTATTATATGTTTATTTGATATAAACGATGGACAAAGTTTGTAGAATAAATCTACTATGATTTATTAAATAAGGAAATAAAATGGCACAGCATCTATATGCCAAGAAAAATAGATATATGTTCATAACACACTTCAAAATAATATACCCATGGTCAACCCATAATTATCAAAAATAAAACATTTAAATATTCAATAATAAATTATAAAAGTTTCATAACTTTCCTAGATGGATCGACAAACCTAATCTACATCATCTAGGTTGCCTCTTCCTTGTTAGCCCATCAACATGTCTCAATACTATTGCAAGATATGTTTGGGAATAATAAGACAATGACATAGAACAAATTCTATGATTTGCCAAAAAAAATTATACTTTTTCAAAAAACATTAAAAAAGCAAGCTTTGATCAATATCTATAAGACAACATTCTCATGATCCATCTTCACTGATCGTTTCATTTTGTTCTTATAATATGCACACATATTTAAGTGTCAACATCAAGGTATCATATACCAAAAGAAATGAATAAATCTTAAAACATGTCTCTCTGTGAAGCTTCTATAAGTTCTCCAATTTGATAATATCAAAGTATTCCTTGCAATCTCAATTTTAATACTTTAAATCTCTATAAGTATGGCATACTTCTTTATTATTTCATTTATCTTTCTTCATAAGAAAATATAATTATAATACATGGATCAATATCCATGATACATGTAATGTGCTTAAGTCTTGAAATACATCTTATCATATAAAGCCCGATTAGGCTACCTTATGACATCTTGCTTAGGAAGAATTCCTTAGGCTTTGAATGATTTCATGAGTATTAATTGCCACTTAGTCCTTTTGGAATTCAAGCACCCTACTGGTAATCATCTTAATGTGGCTAGATCAAGTTCATTCATATGAACTTGATAAACTGCCACTAACCTAGTGGGCTTTTATCGGATATGCCATTTGATTTGTATTATGATAATCTTAATACTATGGTACTAGAAAATAGAGTTTGGTTTATTAATTTATTAGCATCAAATATGCTACACAATGACAATTTTGTAGTCATTTCACTTGTTTATATTCTATATGAATTCAAAGCATATATAGTGTCAATTGTGTTGCATTAGGTAATCATTAAGTCAAGTTTTAACACATTACTGATTATTCTCATTATTTTATCAAAATTATGGCCCTCAAATATAATTCGAGAAGTTTAGCATTTAAATCTCCTTTATGTGATAGAACCCTTTTCATTTTTACATAAAGATTGAGTGACTCAACAAATTACAGAAGAACTCATTGAGTAGGTAACTTAGTTTATCAATTGCATCTCTATGAAACTCTTAGACCTAAATGCATCATATGCATTTTGCCTAACCATCACCTTTGAAGCTATGGGGTCTAATTGTATGCATCCGAACAATATGATCTTAGTTGATTTAGATCCATTATTCATAACTCAAGTAGTTAGGGCAGGAGGGACCTTGAGTGACTTAACAAATCACCCACAGCCTGAACTTGGGTTTTTTGTTATGAAAAATGGAAGATATCTAATCATGCTTAGGCATGGACTCAATATTTTATAAGGGATTTCTTTTAATTAATTAGCTTTCAAGTCTTATTGATTTGCATTTGATTGCATGGCATTGGCATTTATTTGATCATACATAAATATATATATCTCATATATATAAATAAGCAAAATAAATCTTACACATGCAATCAACTAGGATGATTATAGACTTTAAAGTAAACTAGTTTCCTTGAGCCATTAGGAAAATAAGTGGTTAATTTCCTATACTTTATAAGTCTTTCTCGTAATGTCCTTGGTTTTTATCTTGGTGCTATCTCTTACATATCTCAAAATTTATAAATTTCCAAATTTTTTAACCTTAAATCTCTAACTATGTACCAATTACATAAGTTTAAAGAAGCCTTAAGTTATATTCAATGGGAGTAAGGTGAGAAGAGAATTTCACAACTTCAAATAATAAAGAGATAAGGTAGGGTTTATAAACCCTATTTATAAAAATAAATACCAAAATAAATAAAATTAACCTAGTCATACTAAGTTTTAGTCCATAATCATCCTTCATGATTTTATAATCTTATTATAAATAACATTCATGTACAGCTAACATCACATGGTGATCACATGTATTCCATGCATAAATATAAATAAAACAATTTTAAAATATTTATCAAAGCATCTATAAAAATTATCCATATATGTTAAAATGGTTTTAACTATGTTCCTAACTTTTAGGAAGTTTTTCTCAAAATGCACATTACCTAAAATTTAGGTGATTTGCCTCTAGTAGGACAAATCTTTTAATTGCATGCTTATAATGTTTCCAAAATTTAACATCTTTTAAAAATTAAAAAAAAAATTATAACTTATTTTAATAAACTATTAAAGAAAGATAGTTTCCAAATTTTAATCCTTCTAAAACATATTTATTTTGGGTAAGGGTTAGTATTTGATCAAATCAAGACAAGTCAAGGGAAAAAATTCAGATTATTTAAGTTGACGAGTCATATTTTATCAATCGCATTTGATTTGAAATTTTACCAAAGGAAATTCGAATCGAGTAGAATTAATCTATTTGAAATAAATTTTTTAATTATATTTAAGCATGATAAAACTAATCCTATAAAATTCATTTAAGATATACATGAAATTCTCTGTATAATTTCATAAAACTAAGAAAAAGGAATAATTAAGATTAACAACTAGATTTTTTAAAGATGCAGATAATCTTCTCTAATTCTCTTAATAAGAACCAAATATGATTAATTGGGACATAAAATATTTTTATACGTAAATATTTATGTTACTTTTATTTTAATGTATATATTTTAAACATATATATTGGGTAAACTTGTCAATACAGTTTTTGGAATCATGATATGCTTCTCGAAGTCATCATACACTTGAATATTTTGTTGGATACTCACACTAATTTGAATCACTATTTTTATAAACACAGTAAAATTTCATAAAAATTTTAGAAAATATTTTCTAGTATCAACTTTATATAATTTTGATCTATTTATGCATGACCATAAAAATAAATTATAGCCCAAAAGATAATTCATTTAGGCTAGGTTTATATTTTTAATTATTCAAAAATTAAACATTTTGGGCCTATAATTTTCAAACCCAATTAACCATTTGATTTAGCCCAAAATGAAATAGTATTGTTTAAAACTATTTGGATTATTCAAATAATATGACTAGCATAATTCAAATTCAAGCTGAATTGACTAACATAAACTAATTTTTGAATCAATTGGAGCAACTCGAATAACTTGAAAAACTCAAATTGTTTAATTCAAAATTTGAAATTTTAATTGATTATTTCGAATTAAGTTGGATTTTGCTCACCCCTAATTTTGAGAAACCATGTTGTCTTAAAATTCTTTCAATTTTGTAAAATTAACCCAACTCTCTTAGGAATTTTAACTGTTATATAACTCTTATCAAATCCAAGTAAACCTCATCGTAAAATTTTAGGATTCTAATTCTTAATTTTTAACAATTTTACTCCTTCTAGGAAACTAGTTCCAACAGAAGTAGGACTTACCAAGTAATGCCTTCGATAGGCGATATCTTTGGACATGCCAATGGCCTTTGACTACCACCTTTGAAAGATGTTTAAGGGCTATCTAGTTGCCGAAAAAAATAGCAACAAATTTGTCATTCAATCACATGTTTTTAAGCAAATAAAGTGCAGTAACACTTTGTCAAAAATTCAAACAATCCATGAAACAAATAATATTAACTTGCTGTCTTAAGATGCAACAAAGCCATGGAACTTTTTTATAAAGATTTCAAGGTGCACTAGTTACAATAACTCATCCAAAGTTACTTAAAAAATTTTAGCTCTGTATTTCATGATGTCCAAGATTAGTTTTCTTTAAGTCAAAGCAAGTGTACATATATCAAAATTAATCTTTATACATATTTTATGATAAAACTAGAATATAAAAATCAATTTTTATAGTAAAAAAATATTGGGATAGTTAGCTATTGAGATTGTAAAACATGTTGTAAGATAATTTTGGTTTTCACCATTTCAACATGTATTCAATCTAAATTGATAAAAAAACAGTTTTATCAATTATTAAACCTTTTAATATTAATTAATACACATCTTAAGCATAATGTCCAAAATTAAGAATATTTACAAAAAATTATTGTATAAGTTTTATAGCACGAAACTTATAGATTAATACATGTGAGATAAAGATGTTCATCACCATGATTTAGCCTACACTTACCAAAAGTAATCTACAATGTATTGGCCTTGATTCCACTTGAAGGGATACAAATCTTAGTAAAGTTTAGCCTCATACATGTATTGGATTTAAAAAATCAACTACATAAAGAGAAAGAGAAGAAAGATGTAAACATAGAAACAACCATATTTTTCTATGGATCTTTAAGGAGGAACTTACATATAGTAAACTTTAAACTTTTTCAGTAGGTTTAAAAATGTATATGCTTAGAGATTGCCTGTTATTAGATGTCAAAATCTAAAACAAACAACAAAGGTGTCTTGTCCTTGATAGTTATCTACATAGATGGTTGTTGAAACCTTCTTAAGACCTGGTGTTCTCTAGTGCTAACTAGAAGCCTTGTTTGGCCTAAACGAAAAGGTAAACTTCTTCCTTTTATCAATCAAAGACCATAATAGATCAAGGAAGAAGATTGCACAATAGCCAAGAAGAATTTAGGGAGGTAGTATGATATAGAGAGGTGGCACAAGGGAGAAAATCCTATAAGAAGCTATTTTCGCAACTCAAAAGATATTCTCTCTCTAGATTCTAAAATCTAATACCTTAAAAATTAAGTTTGAAAGTGACCTCATATTTATATATTAGCTCAATCCAACTTCTAATTGGACTTAGCTTGAAAAAGTATTGATCAATTTAAAACTACTGAAACAAGTGGAACATTTCAACCTTGTTTTAAGTAAATTAATTTAATTAACCCTTTTTCCTTGTCTTGGCAGAATTACCCATCACAGTTGGACCAAGGAAATTTAGACAACACATATGGTTCAATAGTCCAGGCTTTTGGTGCATCAAAGGGATATTAGGCCAAGTTGTGTTTGCATAAGTTTAACTTTATAATTCAAACTTTATCTTTATCTCAATAAATAATATTCATTTGATATATATAATTATCTAATAATTATAAAACTAGATAAATAAATTGGAAACAATATTAGCTAGTTTATACATCCTTATGAATTTTATCTTCAAAAAGTCCTTAATTTAGTTAACACTATTTTAACTTACTTTTAATCTTGTTTAATATTAATTATCAAATAATTAATATCATAATAATATTCCTAGGGATAATAGACCAAGAAATGAAATAGAAAATTTTGATTCACAATCAAATCCCTAGTCTAGTTGAAATACTATTTCAACTAGGACAAGGTTTATCTACCTTGACATGGTATGTCCTAAGTTGGACATTATCTTAGTAAGACAATCTTACTTACCATAAAATGTAGGCAACAAAACCTATTCATAAATCTAATTTTGTCTAAAAATAAGTCTTAACTGAACTGTTCAATTAAGCATTCTATTCAAATTACCTTCCATTTAATTAAGTCATACTTAACTAAATTTCAAATTTAAATTAGTAGATCCATCTTATTGTGAGTGAACCACTAGACTCCCAACAGGTTAGTAATGAACATAATTAATTATATGCATAGATCAAAAGTGAGATTTAGTAATTGATCATGACTACTTGAATGTTGAAAAATTCAATATGACCTCATTAAAACCTTTCAGCAACTAGCCTATCAATGTAATACAGTCCTTTCACCATATATCTAAAAACATGCATGAACATGGTTTATTGTCTCCTTGTTTCACTCCATGTTAGATCTTACAACATATGGTTAATGATCATAATCTATAAGAAGCTATTCCTCATAATTTATTATGCTTTGGCTAGCGACTTTAATCCAATTAACTATAGTTAAGGTCATTCATGATATGTTTCTACTATCATTAAGAGTGGTAAATCCTTTTCATGTCGTACCCAAAGTACCTTACCTTAGGCATCCATCTTTATGGACTTGTTTAAGATAAATCATAGTATGACA
>JBBYHL010138820.1:21260-53770 GCA_038381835.1 Adansonia madagascariensis | reverse complement strand
TTTCATGTCGTACCCAAAGTACCTTACCTTAGGCATCCATCTTTATGGACTTGTTTAAGATAAATCATAGTATGACACTCTAAATATAAGATAATCAATATCACAAGTCTAAGGACTATTATACATGATTGGCACATATCTTTGCAAGACCATTGTGCTTCATGGGCTTCATCCAATTAGCATTTTCATGAGAGTAATCATGGAACTAACATAAAGAAAAATAATTTTTTTACTTTGACTAGTAACATATATGAAATTAATTAACTATGTATCTCATGCCCTAATATAATTGGTTCAGAGGTATACAGTAAAAACAAGATAGGAAACCTTTAGCTTGTTTTAGCAAATCTTGGGCCCAAAGCTTGCGGTCATGTCTGTTAATGAGAAAGAGATGTTGGTAGTCTTAAAGTTTTTCTTAACCAACAAACCTCCACTCTATCTCAATAGCTCTAGGTCACTCAATTGATAAGCTATTACTATAAGGTTTGCAACAAGTAGGTAGTTCCAACATAGTGGTTAATCATTTGTCAACAAAGCCATATAATCAGAGGAAAGCTATTTTAACAACTATAACTTTCATGAGCAGTGATTAGATTTGAAGGATAAAAAACTAATGTGGTTAGGATACACAGTTACAGAAGTTGATAGTTGAATTATAGTTTGTAGTTAATCCTAGCTTAAAGTTCACTTGGGCTAGAAATTAACTAAGAAGGAAAGGTAAGATGGTAGTGATGACCCTTTATTAAGAATAAACCTAATATAGTACTTTCATAGTAACCATATTGTAAGCTAGTCAGGTGCTAAAGCTATCATGAATCAAATAAGCAGATTTATATTGAAAAGTATGAAAAAATGAGGTGTGTAGGATAGAAAGGGAGTGCAATATATCAACATAAGTATGATATAATAGCCTTTTCATGGAATTTAGACCCTCTCCCTATACGTGATCACATTTGGGCAAACATTTCCATGAATTTTATAGAAATTTTGCCTAAATAGAATGGTAAGGATACAATCATGGTCATAGTTGGTAGACTCAGCAAGCAAGATTATTTTGTTACCCTAACCAACCCTTTCATTACTTTAATTATGACACAAGCTTTCATGGATTCCATTTTTAAACTCCATGAAATGCCTAGAAGTATTATTACTGACTGAGATAGGATTTTCATAAGTCAATTTTTGCAAGAACTATTAAGTCAACTATGAGCCACTTTGAATTATTTTATAGCTTTCCATCTTCAAACTAATAGACAAACTGAAGTTGTTAATAGATGCCTAGAGTCCTATCTTAGATGTATGACCAATGAAAGACCTCGAGGGTGGAACCAGTGGTTATCTCTTGCTAAGTGGTGGTACAATACTATCGACCACTTAGCCATACATACTACCCCATATGAGGCATTATATGGGCAACTTTATTGGGCAATTCGAGCTCATGCATATTGAAATAAGCATAAAAATAGATATATAATAAAATATGCACAGGGAAATTAAAAAAATGCCTTGATTTTTGTAATGTTAAAGGTGAGATCTATATTTGGTCATATTTGCAATTTAAAATCCACAAAAATGATAAAAATCATATCTAATAAAAAACTTGTAACTCTAAATGAGTTGTTCCTTACATGATCTAAGTGGCATGGTCACATCATGATTTCTCCAAGGCTAAAAGAAAAACAAGTGTTTTTCTTCTAACAGTGATCTACATGAACAAATAGGTTTCGAGATTCATTTATGCTAGCAAGCTAATCTTTTAAGATAATAATCAAAGGGTCTTTTCCCTAAGAAAAAGGCTTAACGGAGTTTAGGTAAACAAGAAAATAGAAAAAACCCTAAATGCAACAAGTGCAGAGTTATTTAATTTTTCTCCTTTGCCATAATAACGAGAACAATTCTTTATCATTAAAAATCATGAAAAATTAAGAAGCAAGAAATAAAAAAGATGCAACTAATCATATTAACCATGGCTAAAATTTAGGTCTTCCAAGAACAAGGTCGTAACAACTCTTAAGTTTTTTTAATAAAAGATTACCTATCTTTTTAACTCTAAGGTTCTCAAGATTTCAAGATTATATATTAATAAAGATTATCCCACATTTATATTAACCATGTTGGCCCACCATGTCGGCCCACCATGTTGGGCTTGGAACCAAGTTTCTTTAATCAATATTAAAGACTAACAATGAAGTAAAAATATATTAGTCATTGTTAGGCCACTGGTCGATGTCACTAACTATCAGTCATTGGGCCGAATTACCTTAGTTAGTATGTGATCAAGAATAGTCCAAGAAACCTATTCTTTATTCATGCAATAATTTGACCATACCAAGATTTAATTCTCAATTAAATCTTCTTGCGCATGTGGAATGTTTTCACACTTGCAAGTCTTTAATCAATGTTATGTTATAACATAAATCCAAATTAAAGCATGGTGCTTGTATAACCCATTATTCAAGAATCAAGTTAATCAGTTTCTTTCAGCTTGTCCCAAAATAATTTGGCTAAAATATCATCGTCTTCATAAGACAACTACATCCTCTTTGTAATGTTAAGACTTTCAAATTTGGATTTCTCAAACCTAATTATGTTTCTTAATTGAACTTTTCAATTAAGTCCTCCACATTTAACCTTTTATTCAATTAAATCCAACCCAATCGAGTCCTAAGTTTAATCCAACAATACCATCCTATTGTGTCTGACCTATTAGGTTCCTAGCATGTTGGCAATGAACATAATTAATTTCATTAACAATATTCATAGATCAAGATGGGGATCTAGCAACCCATCATGAATACCCAAATCTTAAAGAGTTAAGGATGAGCTTGAAGAAACCTTTTCGTAGCTAGCTTATCATTGTAGTTCGATCCTTTCACCAAATATCTTACAAAAATCATGAACATGGTGTAATGCTTACTCATGCATTAATCTATATTAGTTCTTCAACCATATGGTTAACCTCATGAATTTAGAGAAATGATTTATCATAAATTTATCATGCATTAGCCAATGACTTTATTAAGTTAAGCTAAGCTAATATCATTTGAGATATGTCTTTGATGCCATTTAAACTGGTGAATCATCTCTAGATCACTCATCCATTTTGTATACTTTATTTCATACCCAAAATCACCCTACCTTTTGGTATTCTTCGAAGTAGACTAATTTGTGATAGAACCAAAGCATGACACTTTCCATATAAGATAACTTGGTATCACAGGTCTGAGGACTAGTTACATAACTGGCATGTGAGAACATTTCCATGATATTTGACTAACAAAACTAAATGGAGTTCTCATATGAGCTATATTCAGTCAACTTGTTTCCACAAAACACGCACCTATATGCCATCCTAAGTATCCCCTACACTTTAACCCATGACATTGGTTGCTTGCTTCATAAGTATGATGGCATAATATGTGCTATTCTTTGAGCATAGCCAATGCCCTATCTTAGCAATATAATGTTTAAATTTTAAAAACATGAATTTGATGCACAAGAACCCATAATTGTAACGTATTATAATTCCTTTGCATTGCGATATTTGTTCCATAGGATTCATTTAATTAGTATTTTATGATTGTCAGTCATGCTGCTAACATGAAGGAAAACCTTGAATCATTAAAATAAGTGATGGGTTTGTATTACTAACCAATATATGTCTCATCCTAGCCGATTGCCTCTAGGGCATATACTAACAAGCTAGTACATGTACACTTACTTTATCTAGTTGGGGACTATAAAGTGAAAAAGATATATTGGAGTTTAAGAGCTAGAAAAGATGCTATATAGTTGCTTAAGTTTTACCATAAGAGGGTTTAAGACAAAAAAAAGAGTTTTACTAATAAAAGAATGAGTGACAATGAGTGTTCTATAGAGGATTTGGTCTACGTTAAGCTTCAACCATATAGATAGCAAACTGTAGCTTGCAAGGATTTTAGGAAACTATCTGTAAGATATTTTATTCCCTTCTAGGTTAAAAAGATTATAAGTAAGGTCACCTATACACTCCAGTTACCTGCAAGATCGAAAGTTTACCCCACATTTCATGTTTCTTAGCTAAATAAACACATTAGCAATCACCCAACATAATCGCACTTGCCAATAGTGGGAGATGATGGGACTTTGGTAAAGGAACCCTTGAAGATACTGATAAGAGAATTTGGAGTAAGAGGAATCGTGCAATCATTGAGTTCTTAGTTTATTGGATCAAGTTTTTTAGAGAATGCCATATGGGAAGTTCTCTTTGAGTTGCAATAAAGTATCCTATAGTTGATTTATGATCCTTGAGGATAGGAATCTGCTTCATTAGGGGAGCATTGATATGACTTTAACTAATTCTTAAATATTCTATTAGAATTTTGTAGAATCTATTAAGTGGTTGTTAAAATCAATTAACACTATTAGCCCAAATTGTATTAGTTGTTATTTTCAATGGTTATTCTAGACCTATATTATTGTAAGCCTAAGCACCTATATAAGGCCATAGGAAAGAATGTTAATATGTAATGAATACTCATAATTCTAATTAAAAGAGTAGTACTTTTAACAGTTATTAAGTTTTTTCTTTTTTTTTCTTCTTTTTTTCTTCCTCTGTTCCTCTTCTTGTTCATTTTGTTGATTCAGGACAAGTGTGTATTAAAGGCTCAAACTTTGTTACTTGTCAAAGCACTAATTGAAAGTAACTCTTTCTCGGTGAAGTCTAACCTCATGCATGTATTGGATTTCAAAACTCATCAAAACATAAACATAAACTTAGTGAAAATAGTAAATAGATATAACTAAACTTTTTTACGGATCTTTAGGGAAGGATTTACATGTAGTAATCTTTAAAATTATGAATCAAGATTTAATCATCCATATGATTGGAAGTTACCTTGATTTTAGATGTTAAAATCTAAATACAAGAAACACCAAGAAGCTAATTTCTTGATAGATTCTTAAAGATCACAAATAGCACACGTGTCTCGCCTCTAATGGTTATCTACACAAGTAGTTGTTGAAACCTTATTGAGGCCCTGTGGTTCTCCAGTGCTAGTTAGAAGGGTTGTTAACTTTCATCCAAAAGTTAACTTTAAATCATGAATTAATTAAGAACCAAAAAGAGTGAATGAAGCAATATTACGCTAAGCACAATAGCTCTCAAAGAAGTAAAGCAATCTTTAAGGTTTTATATAAGTGGGAATATTGTTTGAGAAAATTTTATCTAATAAAATATATTCTCTCAAGATATTCAGCAGTCTTTTGTCTCAAAATTAGGTACAACTCTCTACAAAGCCTTTAGGCCTTCATATCTATATAGTAGCTCAATCCTACTTCTAGTTGGATCGAAAATAGGATAGTTTTGAACTAATTAAAACTCCCAAAACTAGTTGAACTTATTCCCCCTTTTTTTAGGTTAATTAAATGGTCAGCCAACTTTTTTCCTATCTTGGACAAAATATCCACTAAAATTAGGCCAAAAAATTAGCCCTATAGGCTCAAACCATATTAGGCTTTAGGCAATATAGGGTAATTTGGCCTGACTTGTGTTTCCATGAATTTAATCCAATTAATTCAATTCTTTATTTATCTAAATAAATAAACAATATTTATTTAATAAAAATATTAAACAAAAATTTAGAAACACGAATCAGCTAGTATATATACATCCTTATTGATTTTATCATTATAGAATCCTTAACTTAGTTAAAACTAGTTTTAACTTAATTTTAATATTATTTAACATTAATTATCAAATAAATAATATTACAATAATATTAGAAGGGATAAGAAATAAATCATGAGATAGGATATTTGATTCTCAATCAAATCCTGAGTCTAGATGAAATCCTATTTCAATTAGAACTAGTGTTTATCCCTTTACAATTATGTCTTAATTTAGATATTATTTTAATAAGACAATCTTATTATTAATGTCTTAATTTGACAACAAGATCTAGATTTCACAAATCTAATTTTGACTTAAACTATTGAAATTATTCAATTAAGTTTTTCATTCAAATTACATTTTAGTTAATTAAGTCATACTTAATTAAATCCCAAATTTAAACTAACAGAGCTACCTTATTTTGTGTGACCTACTAGGTTCCCAACATGTTGGCAATGAACATAAATAATCTCATTAATCATGTTCGTAAATCAAGAGTGGAATTTAGTAACCTATCATGACTACACAAATGTTAAAGAATTAGTGTGATCTTACATAAACATTTTAGTAAATAGCCTTTTATTGTTATATGGTCCTTTCACCATATATCCTATGGTGCAGTATTTACTCAAAAATTTATCCATATTTGTTCTTACAACTCATGGTTAATGTTCATAAATCTATTAGGAACTATTCCTTATAATCCATTTATGCTCTAGTTAGAGACTTTAATCCAATCAACCATAATTAAGAACACTCAAAGATATGTCTCAAATGTCACTCAGAAAGATGAATCTTCTTCGAATCACTCATTCATCTACCATATGGTTCATGTTATACCTAAAACAAACCACCCTACCATAAGCATTTGTCTACTATGGACTCATTTGTGATGGAATCAAAGCATAACAATCCTCATATGAAATGGCTTGGTATTACAAGTGTAAGGATCATTATATATGACGGGCATAAAAACATATTTGATACATGGAGTTCTTATTCGGGTCATGTTTAGTGCACTTGTTTCCATAAAACAAGCACCTATATGCTATTCCCAAGTATCTCATATACTTCAACCTCTCTAAGATCAAAGGGTTGTATGCATCCAATGCATGGAGGCTTTGTATATACTAATCTTTGTGCATTTTCAATGCCCTATCTTGACAATACGATGACTAGGAACATTTTTAAAAACATGGCTTTGATGCATAAGGATCTTATTATCATAACGGTTTCCTTACTTTGCAAGGCCATTGTATTTCAAAAGCTTCATCCAATTAGTGTTTGCATAAGTGTCAATCATGCCATTATTATAACCTATGCTACCAAAGCTTAGTAACATGTATGATGTTGTTTGACAATGTATCCTATGCCCTAATCTGATTAGTTCAAAGGCATACACCAACACTAAAAACTACTTAATTAACTGAACCAACTTAGGTTGGCATAAGTGTAAAATATTTAACAAGTATACTTGAATTAGAATATAATTTAATTATAATTTAACTTGATAGTAACTAAATATAATTTATAGTTAAAATAATTGAGTTAAAAGAAGAATTAAAAGAAAAAAATTAAAATAAATGACTAATAATTAACAAATGGCATATTAGTTTTTTTTTTCATTCAAAATTAACTTAGAAATATTGCCTTAGGGGAAGTGCAATTTGTGCCAAACCCTAGGAATAAGTTAGTGTTTTCAAACTATAGAAAAAACAACTGTATTTTCTATCAAATCTCAAGGATTAATATATATATATATATATATTTTGTTTTAATAGGTGCATGGAAGAATAAAATAAAAGTAGTATTTAGACTTGGCAATTTTAGACATGATTACATAAATATAACATGTATAAATCAATAAAAACATGACACGATACGACACGAATATATGTTTGAAAATCTTATAATACAAATTATTAATATATCAAAATTGATAAAAATATAAAATAAGTTAAACACGATTATGACATGACACAATGCACAATTGACATGAATACACGAATTGCTAGGTATAAGTATTACTGAAAAATGAGAGGGGATTCTTTTCTTATTTGCAATTGGATTTGTTTTTTTTCCCCTTTTTGACCTAAGATTTGTTTCTCCTTGATTACATTTTTTTGCCCGCTAACTTTTCATTATTCTCTTAATCATGCGTAGTTTTATTAATATTTATAAATTAATTAAAATTCACTAAAATTATATATTTACGGGGTATAAAAATATGAATTTTTTATTTATAAATAATTATAGGTATTTTAAATTTACAACTAAATAGATATAAAAAATTTATAAAATAATATATTAGTTTTATTACACAACTTATACTACTTTTAAAATTTAAATCCATCTTTCGAAATTCAACTTTTCAAGCACAACTAATTTGGATAAAGGGGGATATTTAGTGTGTTGTTTTCTTTAGTTTTCTTGGCAAAAATGGCAGGGAGGAGGAGAAATTAGGAATAAGCAAAACACTGCTTCAACTCAAAAAAAAAAAAAAAGTGACGTGGAAGCTTCCTGGGTCTCTAAAATATCCAATCTTTATTATATGGATGAATGGATGTTTTGGCCTTGGTTCATTAAAAAAATAAAATACAAGATATTGAGATATTATCTAATGACTATTGACATAATCTGTCAAAAAAATGAGTTAGGTTTGATTTTTTTCTTTGTTTTTATCTTCTTCTATAAGTAAAAGACAAAATAAGTTTTTAAATATAAAAATGACATTTTGAATCCGTAAAAAGTTATGGGTAACATTTTAAATATGTCACATTTCATATTGTAGCAGAAAAGAAATCTTATTAGTGTTGATCAAATTGCACCGAGTAAAAACTTTATAATCATATTTTTTCGATGCATTACATGTGACAGTAGACATATAGTTATAATTAATCAGTCTTTTAATATAAAATAAGAAAATAATCCATTTAACAAATAAATCCAATCACCAGGCAATAATTTAGACGAGATTCACAATCGGTGAAACTTTACGATATTTAATAGGTTTTTTTTTTAAAATTGAAAATTACTCTCTTTATGCAAATGGAAAAAGAATTTGCCTTTTTATATGTTTTTATTATGCGTTTGATAAAAAAAAATACACATTGCTATCTTACCCATTTAACCTTAATTTTATGGGGGGAAAAACTTTATAATTTTATTTAAATATAAATATTACTAGAATTTACTTGTTCAAAGTCCACTAGTTACTATCTAGCTACGCCCCTGGTCTTCTTCCAAGTCGTCGTCATTTCCACTGTTAGACCGACGAAACCTTCCCAGTGATGCAATCTGCGGTTTCTTCTCTAGAATTTTCAATCGCTCCAATTGACGGACCCCTTGAGAGACTTTCTTTGGTTTGTTAATAGTTTCCCCTCCGATCTTATCCTGCATTGGATTTGAATCAGACTGATGGTCCAATTGGCGGACTCCTGGAGAGACTTTCTTTGGTTTGTCAGCGGCCTCCCCTTCGGTCTTATCCTGCGTTGAATTTGAGTCAGACTGATCATGAGTCTGTGCTTTCTCCCCACTATTGAAGGAGCATTCATTAACCCTACGAGTAGGAATGGTACACTCAGCTCCGCCATTGGAGGACGAGTAAGATGTTGGGTTCAAGACTTGGTAGCCTTCGTCACTCTCATCTCCATGCCCTTCAAAGTCAGTCTCCTTTAAGCATCCATACTTTTGCCTATAAACCTCAAGTTCAGCCTCTAAATCCTTAATTTCTACCTCTCTCTTGTCCAGCAAATTGTTCAGCTCTTCCAGGGCTTCTTGGTCATATTCTGCCTGCTCCTCCATCATTCTCTGGTATTGTAAGGCCTCCATCTGAACAGCTGCTTTCTCAGCTTGTAACCTGGTGATCATGGCCATTGCATTGTAAGCTGCAACAGCAGATGCACTTCTTTCTTCATCCAGTTCCATGTATAAAGCCATTAGTGACTTTCGATCCATACGAACTTGTCTCTTCAAATGATGCAAAATATCACCTTCTCCCTCATTTGGCACTTGCCCCTCTCCAGATTCTGAAGCAAAGTCTGTTTTCTCAAGCAGTGATTTCCTTGGAATTCTTGTCCACCTAGGACTGTTTGTTGCTGAATCCGATAGCGGGATCCCGAAAAATTTGTTTCCCTTGATAAAGTTCGGGGTCTTATCTTCATCATCAGCATCCATCAGCAATGGTATTGTCGCAGCCTTGGCATCTTCCCTGACTGTTGAAACATTCATGACCAAAATCACTAAATGACCACATATCAAACCAACATTATAAAAAGTTAATAGGACGTGCCATGGTTAATCATTACTGAATTGTCACCCATAAGATCAAATAATTTTCTCAATACTGATGCGGCATTGACTTAACAAGTGGTGATCTAGCATTAATCAACTAAAACATATCCGCATTTTATGTATCAAAGTTAGTCTATTAGATTAACTTGAATGATAAAAATAACATAATTTTAAAGTTTTTCTTCTAAGTATCAAATGTTAAAAAGCGTACGTAGTTAGATATTGGCCCTTCTACAATATATATGTTGGACCTTTCCATTCAAAGTATAGGGTTGGAAGAAAGAAAGTTTCGTAAACAACTCAAAGTCATGGTGACGATTCCGCAATTAGTAAGGTCAAAAACAACAAAGGAAAATGAAACAAAAGAGTAGTTTATGCAGTAAACTCACATGGCTTTTCAAGGGTTATTCCTCTTGAGCGATCATTATCCTCCTGAACCTCTGGTTCATCCGAGTTAAGCTTGAGCTCCGTATATTTGATGTGTGACAAATCTAGATTTCGGTTGGATGGAGCCCTGGGAGATGGAGAAGGAGCTAGGCATTCGAGGGAAGAGATTTTCCCTTTTGAATAGGATGATTTCACCTTCAATGGCTCCCCACAACATGAACAACGATGATCGTTGCTCTTTTGAAGAACTACTTCTTCATCCTTCTTGCCTGCGGGCAATGACAGATGAACTTCATGATCTTCATCAACAAACAACTCGATATCCTTGTGTAAGATCCCCAGAAGGGACTTGTAAGTATCACAATCAGATTCTTTCTCAGTAGCAAAGGAGAGAAGACAGCTTTCACATAATTTTCTTATGTCAGAAAGCTTCTTGTGAGCATGACAGAATGCAAGAGCTGAAACACTCTTCTTATGATGATCACATATTGAATCATTGTAATAAAAATCAGAATTTCTTCGGACAAGGACGTGATCAATCCTAGTACAAAGCAAGCAAGGAATAGGCAACTCAAAGAACTTGGCAAATTCGTTTGCGAAAAATGCAAGAAACCCGTCAATGAACAGCACAAATATCATCATCCATTCAAGCATTGCATAAATAAAAAATTTTGGGACTTCCCCAAGTTCTTGTTCTACAAACTGCTTAAACGATCGTTTTCCCATCTCGTAGAACGTCAAAATACAAAGATTCAAAAGCCAGAAAACTTAACCCTTATCTAAATGATGCTTGAATTTTCAACTAGTCTGGGATTGATAAATTAAGGATTGAACTGAAGATCAGACTAATGTGCTTGAAGGGTGGGGAGATGGAAGATCATGAGCTGATTGGCATTTTGCAAACGAAGATCATGACCTCTATCTCTTGTTTGTGCACGAGGGAAGAGAGAGAAAATGAAGGTTATGTTCGGTTTAAGGAATCAAAATTTGGGTGGTGAGTTTCCTTTGACTATAAATAAAAGAATTTTTATAACAAAATTGACTTTCTTGGGACAATTTTGGACCTCAAAAAAGGGTTTATCATGCACTTTCCAACCAATTCTACCAATGCTCAGGGACATTGCCTTTAGGCTGCTCAATATGGAGCTAATGTGGGATCAGTTTCAAAACTTTGCTTTATTTAAGGCCTCCTACATGGAAATTTACCAATTTTTTAAGGGGATGAAAATCATCAATTGATGCTAAAAAAGGCAAGAATGTTGGATGGGTAGATATTTATGGGATATAAATTTATATTATAAATTAATAACTGATCTATCTTCATGCATGGGTAGCATAAATCTACTTCTTATAAGGAAAATAAATTTCATTTTTTACATTGTTAATAGATTAGTTCTCCTATAGTTTTTAATGATATCCGGTTAAAATTTGAATTGGTTACTTATCAACCTCGATCCTCTAGAGTTTGAAAATTTACCCCTCATTATATAAAAAGGGCTAATATATCAATTGCCCCCAATTTATATTGCTTTCCATGATTTGGTACCAAAAGAAAAAATTTACATTAGGTTCCTACAATTTATTTTTATCACGCACGTTGCCCAAGGCTTAACGGTGATGATATGTTATTTTTTTAACTAATAAAATTGTGATATGTGAGGGTCAGCATGCTGCATTAGCATTTAAGAATTATTATTTATTTTTTAATTTAAAAAATTTCAAAATGTTGATGTGGCATTACTAATTTTATTGGTAAACAAATGGCACATCATCATTGTTAAGCCTTAGAGTAACGTGTGTGGTAGAAATAAAGTTTAGGTATCTAATTATAAATTTTTTCTTTATGTATCAAATCATAAAATGGGGTATAGTTTGGGTACCAATTTGTATATTAACCCTATATAAAATAAATTTTCCAAGTTTGAAACTGGCTCAACTAAGTCCAAAGTGTTAGTGTACGCCCTATAGCCAATTGGATTAGATAAGGCATATATAAGTTAACAATGCAAATTAATCACTATGCTAGTGATTCAAGGTTTTTCATCATGTTAGTGGTGTGATTTATAGTCATGCAAACATTTATTGGATGAAGCTCATGAAACATAATGGCCTTGCAAAGTTAGTAATGAGTTACGATGATAAGATCATTATGCATCAAAGCTGTGTTTCTAAAAATGTTCCTATTAATTGTATTGTTAAGACAGGGCATTGACAATGCACATAAACTAGCATATGCTAAGCCTTCGTGCATCTAATGATTGCAACTCTTTGATTTCATAGAATTTGAAGTACAGAGATACTTAATGATAGCATATAGGTTTTGTTTTGTGGAAACAAGTTCATTGAAAACTCCATTTAGTATAAGTCACTTAAGTGTCTATGGAATATGTTCTCTTATGCTAGTCATTCATATTAGTCCTCAGACATATGATACTAGGTCATCTAGTATGGGACTATCATGTTTTGATTCCATCATAAACGGGTCCATAATAGATGGATGCTTATGGTAAGGTGGTTTTGGGTATGGCATGAACCATACAAAGGTGGATGAGTGATCTAGATAGGATTCACCATTCCAAGTGACATCGAAAACATATCTCATTTGTTCTTAGCATTGGTTCACTTGATAAAGCCATTGTTTAACACATGATGAATTTAGGAGAAATTGTTTCTCTGAATTGAGGAGGTTAATTTAAAGGAGCAGGAACTATTATGGATTAATACATGAATAGACACTACACAATGCTCACGGTCTTTTCAGGACATCTAGTGAAAGGATCAAAGTACACTGAGAGTTTGGCTATTGAAAGGTTTCTTAAAAAGGTAATATTGGCTCTTCCTGCATATCGGGTGGATATGATGCGTTGCTAGAGGCCAATCTTGGTCTATAAATATAAATATACTTAATTGGATAATTATATTTATTGCTGTTATGATGGAAGCCTAATGGGTCATACATAATAAAATGATCTGCTAGATTAAACCAAAGATTTAAATAAATACAACTTAATTAAATAAAAAGTATAATAAAGATGACTTAATTAAATTAGTGCAATTAAAAAGATAAGAATGTCTTATCAAGATAATGTCTATTGTAGAAATGGTTTAGGGATATTATTAATTGGATGGAATCATGTTATAATTAATAAGATCTAAAAGCATTAAATTTGTGTTCCAAATATAGTTCATAGTCATTGTATTGGTAATACTCAAAGACTACTTGCGAATAACATATAGGTGCCTGCTAAAAAACAGGGTCACTAAACTTTACCCTCTATGAGAACTCCATTTAGTATTAAAACTCTAGTGTAATGGAAATGTTCTCATGTACCGATCATGTAAATAAAACTTTGACTTGTGATACCAGGTCATGTTGTATAGGAGTGTTATGCTTTAATTTCATCATAGATGAGTCCCAAGAAAGAATGCCTATGGTAGAGTGATTTTGGATACAATATGAAACGTGCCAAGGTGGATGAGTGATTTAGAAAGGATTCACCACTTCAAGTGACATCAAATATAGATGTTCTTGGCTAATATAATGTCTTTGGCCAAAGCATGATAAATTTAAAAGAATTATTTCTCTAAATTCATAGAGTTAACAATAAGTTGCAAAACTTAATATTAATTAGTTACATGAGTAAGTACTTCACCATGTTCATGGTCTTTCTAGGATATCTGGTGAAAGGATTGAATTACATTAATAGGCTAGTTATTGAAAGGTTTCAAAGAGGTTATATTGACTATACAATATTAAATAGTCATGATGGCTTGCTAGAATCTGCTTATCATCGATAAGTAAATAAACTAAATTAGTTTACACTCATTGCTAACATATTGGGAACCCAATGGATCACACATAATAGAACTAATTGTTGGATAAATTTAGGATTCAATTAAGTAAGACTTAATTAAATAAAAATTAAATTTAGAGGACTTAATTGAATTAGTTCAATTAAAGAAAGATTAAACATAAATTTTATTTAGGAAATCCAAATGAATTTATCTTGATATTATATTGTGGATAAAGTTTGTCTTACTGAACATTGCTTAAATGTGAAATGGCTTTATACAACATGTCCTAGCTGAATGTGAATTATTCAATGGTGAAAAATTTCATTTGATAAAGGTGTTTCATTGGGAATCAAACTTTTTGTTCTAATCTATGCTTGGTTGAGAGACATAGTTTAACTAATTGATTTTGAATCACACATAGTCACCTGTATAAGCATTTGGATCGACCCTGCACTTTGCAGTAATGTGATGGTTTGACTATGATCACCAAATGTTGTGTCAAGGCTAAACCAGAATGATTAAAGGTGAAGTGTTCTACTTTAATGAGATGTTTGATTGAGAATCAAATACACATCTCCTTGAAACTCCTAAATGTGTTAGGCTATGTACTGAGACACTTTTTTGGAAAAGGTTTGGTTGTTGTCACTAATACTAGTATCATGCTGAATGACGTTTCCTTGAAGTAGCAAAGTTATTCCTTGACACAAGTTTTTGATAAAATTATCCTCACCTATACTTAAGGGGGTGCTCGGACATATGTGTTAGTGAGAGTGAAAAACTAACTAAGAATACACAATAAGAAAATAAGACAAAAAGTTTTTACCTCAGAAGAAAAAGAAAAGAAGAATTGACTTAGTTTTTTTGCTTTGTAAATCATAATTCAACTTGATCTCTTGTTGTAAATCGTAATTCAATTGACTTAGTTTTTTATTATGTTCTTAGTCACAATAAAACTGACTAAGAACACATAATAAGAAAATAAGACAAAAAATTTTTACCTCAGAAGAAAAAGAAAAGAACAATTAACTTAGTTTTTTTGTTTTGTAAATCGTAATTCAACTTGATATCTTTTTGATCTCTTTAGTTGTATACCACATTGAAATGTTTAAAAAAGGTCTGACCATTGAAAAACAAAGAAAGTGTTAATATTTTGATTATGGTTCACACCATCTAGCTAGCATTGGAGAATTACCAATCCTTGACAAAGCTCCAACATTCATTCTTGTGGATTAGCACTAGGAATAATATGTTTGTATTGCTTGTGACATCGAAAATATCATGTAGTATCCATTTAGTTAATGAGCTCATGTAGGGAATGACATAAGTATGTAGTTTGCATATATGAATGAATTATAACTTGCATATTTAATTTGTTTATATTAGAACAAGTATCAAAACGTTGTATAGATACCCCATTTCGTCTAGGCTAACATCTAAGGCATCAAAGGTCAGCATTTGAGGCACTACTAGAGTTGTTCGGATAAGCATGGCCCCCTACCATTCTTAGTTAAATTGAGGTGTTTAGAGATTCAAAGTATGAAAAATCCATATTTTTGCATGCATTTATCGATATATAGCCTATATTGTATTGATATGGGTTCTTTACATCATCAAAATTCAAAATTCCATAATTTCTATCAATGTAAAAGGGCAATGTATTGATGTATAAGTTAATGTATCAATAAATAAGCCTATTTTATCAATATAGGCTTATGTCATAGCTAAAATCATGATTTTTGGACAAAATGTATCGATACAAAAGTGATTATATCAATACGTAAGAAGATATATCAATACAATCTTCTTGTATTGATACATCTAGGGTTATTGCCCAGGGGTTTTGATACAAAACACATTGTATCAATATATAATGTAGTTAGCCTAATTCAAGATACTTTTAACCTTCGCTCTATTGTATTAAAACTCAAATCTGGCTATGATTTTGGCTCTAAAAATCATCCAATATTAGACATAGCCTCATCCATATTACATGGAATTTATTTTTGGGTCTTAAGTATTGGATTAACATATTTAGGAAAGGTCCATTAAGGGTGGCATGAGGACATTTCTTGTTAAAATCTAATTTAATGAAGGCCAAAGGTGAGATTACTCATTTGGTTAGCTCACACATGACTTTTTTTGGTTGGAAAAATTGAGATTAACCAATCAAATGGTGTAAACTCACTTCTTAGTACTATGACTCATTAGCTGTTAAATAACATGCCCTAAATGCCCCTTTGCTAGGTCATTTTTTAAGGCTAAAATGTTGTCCTATACTATGTGACTTTCATACTTAGTGAATGATATAGACTAAACTATTACATCAGCCTCCAAAACAATCTTCCCATGGCCCAAACACTATTCTTGCAGCTCCCGAAAACCTTTCTAAAACCTTCATTTCCTTAATTTCTACCCTCCAATCTCCTCTTTATTGATGCGATAACCATCAAGATCTTTCTTTTCATTCCCTTCTTGTTACCCGTAGCAAAGAGATGGAAGAAAATAAGCCCAAAGCTTGAGTAGTTTTTATAGACACCTTCTTTTGTTTGGGCCAATTTTTAGAATCTCGAGACTTAATTGAAAGGTAATATAATAAAGTAATAAAAATAAAAAGAAAGATGATTGTCAAGAAAGTTTGAAATGTCTGGGGATCATATTAAAAAAATGTAAAAAAAAGCATCAAAGGTCACTATTCTAGGTGTCATCAAACTTATTTGAGCAAGCATAGGTTAGTCATCCATCATTCCTAACTAAGATGAGGTGTCTAGGAGGCCAAAAGTGCTTAAAATCCACATTTACATGATTATATATAAATAAATGGATTTTAGGTGTTGATACAAGGCTTTCATGTCACTAAAAATTCAAAATTTTCCATGTTATATTGATGCAAAAGGGTTGTTTACCGAACAAATGCTTGTGTATCAATACACTAGCCTTTTGTATCAATACCAAGCTTTATAGTAGCTTAAAATCCATTTTTAGCTAGCTAGTATTGATACAAAAGGTGCTAGTATCAATATCAGACTCTAGGTATTGATACCTTTATAATAGCTTAAAATCCATTTTTGGCTAGCTATTATTGATACAAAAGGTACTAGTATCAGTACCAGACTCTAGGTATCGATACCAACTTCATTATATTCAAAGCAAAATTTCTTCCAAGTATCGATAATAGCTTTATTATATTAATATCTAGAGCATAAATTTGCTCATGGTATCGCACAAGAAGCCTTGTATTGATACTCCAAAGCAAAAATGCCTAGTCCATGCTATTCTCACTTTTTTATGTCATGACATTACATCACAAATTGGACCATACTTTTAGCACCAAAAAAAATCCAAATTCATACCAAGCCTCAACGTTGAACTTGTGATTGGATCAATTACAATTTTAAAAGCCCAAATAGCCATGACAGGTGACATTTTCATGACTTAATGCAATTTATTGGAGGGCAATATTGATTTTCTCATTGCTTAGCTACATAAAGTGGCCTTGATCTACTATTTTTGTTGAGTAAACCAATGAATTTAATGGATAACTAAGCATAGTACCTTGTCCAAATTAGAGGTACAAGCACAAAAATTCCAAGATGCCCCTACTTTTTGTATTCTATCTTCACTATTCATATGGCCAAATAAGACCAATATTGGCCGAGTGGGGAATGATAGCAAAACTTCACTCTCATTTTCACACACATCAAACACTATTCAACCATAAAAAAAAGCAAAAAACACTCTTATTCCGTAGCTTTCTCTTTAGTCCTCCAAAAACCCTCTAAAAACCCTTTTTTTCCTTCACTTCTACTCTCCAAACTCCCTTCATTAATACAATAACCAAAAAGCTCCCTCTTTTCATTCTTCTCTTGCTAATGAATTCCAAAAGAGGCAAGGCTAAGGTTTAAGGTTTTGGTATATTTTTCCAACCCTCTTCTATTTATTTTTTATTTTTTTCACCATTTGCACATTTTATTGAGCCAATATCCATGTGACCATGACCATTTTCTAGGATGATTCATGTATTTTACGTTAGTTGTGGTGGTTTTAGGATGTCTGGTGCTTTGCTAACCCTTTTACCATGTTTTACTAGGCTTTTGTGCTAGGTTTGCTTTGAAATCAGGTCTTCATCTACCCCTAAAAAAACTAGCATGCTTTTTCTTGGTTAAACATGTTCATATTATCTTCCATGGCATGATTCTTGACACCATTCATGAAGCTAACATTCCCATGCATGTTGTTTGTCATCTCCTTGCATTTTTGTCATCATTCCCATCTCAAAATGTCATCTTCCTTTGTTTAAATGTGCTGTCTATGTTCATCTTCATTTATGTCACATTTAGTTCATAATATATTTGTCAAGATTCTTGCTTGTTTGGTACAAGAATGTGATTTTTAAAAAAACCCTAAGTTAAGTCTATGTTACCTCTAATAAATGGAGACTAACATGGATTTAATGTTCTCGTTTAATTAGTCCTCCAATCTTGGGAAAAATCAAGCATTCCATGATCGGATTCATGGTTAAATAAGGTTAAAAATCTTGACTTTCAAAATAAAATAGCCTTTTTGTTTGTTTGAAAGTGTTTATGCCTTGATTTTGAGTCTAATACCCTTATTACTGACTTGGTTAGTGGGTTGTTCCATTGTCCTAAATTACTCTGAGATTGTGTGAATAAGCTTCTGAATCCCTTGCCATTGACCTCTTTTTTCATGGACATTTGGATGTCCATAAATCAAGCGTCATCCTAGGAAACCCAAAAAACTAAAAAGATTTCTTATTTTGCCTTGGCAACATTTTAATTAAAACTTGAAAAATTATTTTCGATCCTAAAGCATTTTCTAAAATTTTGCAATATTTTCCCTTAAATAAAATTGAATTACCTTTCCAGCAGTGTCTCGTTTGCCCTCAGACCATTCTAGATGAAGGAGTTATGATTTTTTGAACCTTTGCTATTTAGAACCCCTAGAATCAGTGACTTGCATTTTGTTTAAGGTACTTCAGCCTACCAAATGATTTTTCTGGATTTTTAAAATACTATTACCAAATTCATGAAATTCTCTTTCCCAAATGCTATTATTTATGATTTAATGATTCCAAATGAGTCTGTGGTGATTTTTCAAAGTTTATTACACCCTTTCCTCTAGATGTGCTACTAGCACTGAAAAAACCTCAACTTTAAAAATTAATTCCACCTTGTAACCAATTTTTTGAGATTTTCAAAATATTTTTACATTAATCTTAGTCAAGTTACCTTTCCATTGATACCTCATTTATCCCTTGAAGCCTTCGAATGAACCTAAAAACAAATTTAGGAACAAAGATAGTGTGATGCTATCCCCTATTTATGGACTTGAAAATTAGACTAATTTCCCGAACTACTTCTTCGAGACATTCAAAATTCTTAAAATGCATCGGATAAATTCCCCATGAAGTCAGCTACCACAATATAAGTCCCTTAGGCTTGGATCAAGGCCCAAAATTTTTTAAATTAATTTGGTCTCTTATTTCAATTGCTGCTTTTAATTTAAAATTCAATCTTTTTTATAACAAATGTTTCACTCTCCAAAATTATTAAAAATTTTTCCTTTTAAGATACCCCAACCTCTTGCTCGAGGGGATACTCTAACTCCACTTTTACAACCTTTATCAAAATTTCAAAAATTACTAAAATTTTTACTATTAGGGATACTCTAACCCCTTCCTTGAGGGGATACTCCAATCCTATTTTCACTCAAAAAGTCTAAATTTTCTCTTTCTTGGATTTCCCTAGGTCTTTTAATCAATATCCTCTTTTTCACACCTCAAGAGACCACTAAATCCAAACACATCTCAAAATTGTCATCTTGGTTATTCTTCAATAATCGAAGATAATTATGAAATAAATTCTGATCATCCCTCCTTTCTATGTTTTTTGTTTATTTTTCATGCAATATTTCATGTTTCCCTTTATGATGTCCATTATGCGCTCATATTTCTAAATCATTTTCAAAAATTATAAGGCAATGCTCCATGTTGATATCTCTTTAGTGCTTGACATAAAATATCTAATTTTTTAGATTAAATCCAGAGATCATTTTCATTAAAAATCCCTTTTAAAGACCTAAGTTTACAATTTTCACATAAAATCCACACATTAAAAAGGGATTATATCAAAATAATGACAAGTAAAAACTAAATAAATTGAAACTAAGGTAAGACATGGCTAGCATGTATTGATTTCGAGCGTCATGGTGGTGCTAATCCTTCCCCATACGTAACCAACTCCTAAACCTAGTTGATGAATGTCTAGATCTTGTAGACCTTTAAATCGATGTTTCGAGCTGTAACTCAGAATATCATTTCCAATAGGCATCCAATCATGCCTAGCTCAAAATGATCAGTGGTGATTCCACGTGTTTAGCCACTTTATGGTGGCCATCCAAAATTAATTGGATGAACGATTTATCTGACGGTCTTTCCTATTGCTATCATCTCATCACACCTAATTCAGATCTTAATCAAAAGATAACCTAGAGGCAATTCCTTTTAAGTCGTGCATGTCACCATCTGAGCGATTCGGGTGTTATGCTGGAAGCATACACATCGCAATAGCTTGGTGACTCTACCGGGGACAATTTAGAGAGTTAAGCTTATGACTAGCCATGCCTCGCTTGGTCCTCGATTTCTCTGGTTTTAGTCATTATTTAGCTATAATCCCCTTCTATCTTTATCTGCTAATATTTTACTTTTCAAAAATCTTATCTTGTAATCGTCAAGGACTACCTTGCACTTGAATAAATACCAATTTGATCAAATGGTAAAAAGGGGCAAACAAAAAGTTTAATTATTTCCGCAACAAACACTGTGCACTTGCATTCATATTAGATTCTCACCAAACTTCATAGTAGGATTAGGATCCTAAACTATTAAGAGGAAGTGAGATATTTGCCTTCATGAGTAACCCTTTTGAATTGATGTAGTGAGAACTTTCAAGGTGTAAATTACCTATGTCTCTTATAAGTAACCCTTCACATTTGAATAGGGAAATGCATCCACCAGATTAAGCCCATTCTACCAAGCCTGTGATGGGCCTCGAATCAGGGTGCCTCGACTGTTTTTCTCAAAATAAGAGCAATTTTGATACCAATTTAGGCATCAACTCAAAACTCATGTAGTGAGCCCTATGAGCCACACCATGTTAAGCTATAGCAAGGTGCTAGAATAACCCAGAGAATAAGACACTCGGGAAACACTTATTACCTTTTACTTCTTTGTATCGTTATTTTGCCATTTGATGGACCATTGGGGCACACTATTATGCTATCTAACAGATAGCTAACACTTATTTTTCCTTTAGGTGAAACATACGAGTGTTATCACTCACGATCCTTTTAAAGCTTTCTCATCACCTTTAAATGAATAAAGCTAACCCATTCAAGTTGCTATGCTATCTGATTGATGGCTTAAATGCATGTCTACTACAAGTGACAATAGATGCACATAACTACCTAGTTGATAAATACTACCTGAGAGGTTTCCTATCACCTTGTCAAGTGCAAGCTTAACCTAGTGCGACTATCCAATTGATAGCTAACAATCATTGTATGCCTAAAGTGATAGCTTGCGAAGGTTGTCTTTTAAAAATTCCATTCAAAGGTCGGTATAGCTTTCAAAGGAATAAAATTTCAACTCAGTTAAGCCACCATGCTCTTTAATTGAGGGCTTGGCAGTGATAAACCATAGCTAATGAGAAATAAATACCGTCACATGGGCCATGGATTTCAACCCGGATACATTGTTATGCTATCCATGCTACTCTAATTTTTAGTAGATGAACGATATTACCCATGGCTATTTTTCATCCTAAGGGCACTGCTGTGCCTTAATTTTTTTGACCAAATTTCCATTGAATTTTACTTTTCTTTTCCTATTATTTTCATTGTAAATATTATTTGTAATCATACTCTGAATAAAAGATTAAGAAGCTTGAGTTAGAAAAAGAACAAAAAAAGAATCATGAGCTAATGAAAAGAAAAACCAAGGAAAAAAGGAAAAAAAATGAAAAAACAAACAAGATTGTCATAAGTTAAAAAGGAAAAAAAATGGAGAGATATAAAGGCATCATTCCTTTCATTTCCTTCATGACATTTTGTGTGGCATTCATGCCATTTTAGGTCTCATATATGTAGATAAGCACTATAACATGTCATATTTTTCACCTTTATTCATTGTTCCTCAATATGTTCATGCATTGATCATTCATAACACTAAACCCATCTGTTGTTTACGTCGAAAGGGTTGAACATGGAAGATTTGTTAAAAGCAAGAATCAATACTTTGGAAAGCATCTAAAAGAAACTAGGGCATGATGTTTAAAAAATGAAAGAACAACTAGCAGAAGTGATGGGAGCAATTACTAATTTTTTTAGGGTTAAAAGGGATCCCACTAAAGAGACACCATAATCTATAATGGACCAAAGGGGTCAGAGCATAGCAAACCCTTTAGAAACGCATATTAATGCTTTGGAGAGGATTATAGAAGAGGTTAGAAGAGATAATCAAGAGATGGAGGATCAACTTAGGGAATTGATAATAATGATCTCAAACCTTGGTTAGACAAAGACAGATTATCCTTAGGTTTCACTATTGCCATTAACCAAATCCCATATAATAAGTAACCTAATACCTAAACCAAGGATGCAACTAGCCAAAACTATGACGATCCAAACAAATCCACTTATTTTCATACTATGCTTGATGTTTAAAGTCTATATCTCAACTCTACACTATTACAAGTTTATGAACAGAAGAGGAAAAGCAAATGCAATTAGCAGTCATAGCCACCCGCGAGGTGACTCAACTCTATGCCTTATGCCTAACCCTTACCATCTTGACCTAGCCACTCTTAGCTTGAACCTACACCTATACACTTCAGTTTCATAACCAATATACCCTACTGAACGTAACCCTTCACTTACCTTTCCATACAATGCCATCCAAAACACTTAACTAACTTGTCCTCTAATTTCCCTAACATATATTATGGTATCATTAGTAAAAGCCTTTACTTTTAGCCAGCATATCATTCAAGAGAAAGCCAAGCAACAATGTTAAAATACTTTGGCCTTCCCCAGTTAGTTACAAAGAAATCTTTCTTGTATTATTACAAAGTCACTTAGTCGCATATACACCTATTAAAACTCAAAACCCACTATACCCTAAGTAATACGATCCTAAAGCCTGATGGGAGTATCATTATAGAACCTTTAGGAATTCCATCGAAAACTACATATCCTTTAAGAACAAAGTGCAATCTCTCATTGATGGTGGATGGTTTAATCCAAAGACCTTGGTCAGTAAAGCGGTCTAGACACCAAATTTTGTTTGGGCCCTTCTTTCCATAGTCCTAAATATTCAAGATTGAGAGTCAAATGACTGCTCTAGTAGAGGTCGACCTCCTCTACGCAAAATAGGCATTTTCAAGACTAATTTAGTCATACCTAAATGGTTGCGTATGCACATGATAGAACAAGTGCATTTTTAAGGGGTTATAGAGCATATATCTTAGATAAAAAGGATAAATATTTAAGAAAAAATTAGTTTTTTAATATTTTTATCCAATTTTGAAATTAAATTTTATAGATGATATCATAATCAAATTTCTTATTTTTAAGATTTTTTAAGATTTTTTCTAAAATTTAGGGAGTCGACTGTCGTATATTTTATTGACACCAATATAGTGTTTATGCTGATATTCACCTTGAAAAATAAAAAATTAAACAAAAATTATGTATTATCATTTTATACCATAAGGTGTCAAATTATCCCAAGGCCATAGATATAAAAAGTATATTAATCATATCACTTGATAATTTAAGTCCGATAGTAATGAATCAGGCAAAGTTCAAAAGAAGGAAAAAAAACTCAACTTCTTTTTCTCGTAACACTTAAAGGAATGCAAGAAGGTGCATAGCCTTGCTAAAAGAATGCTTCAGGGCATAGCAAAAAAGTTTCACAGCCCTCCCTTCTACCACGCATTCCTATCAATATCGATTAGAGTATATTGAAAGAAAATTTTGCATGCTTCCCAACAGATACCAACAAATGGAATGAATGCACTATATCTCTTTCTTTTTTTAGGGTTTATCCTTAAACAAGATACTGATTCAAGCTTATTTAGGGTGAGTGTCATGATTTTTGTATTCCTTAGAAGAAGCACGAGTTAAGCATCTGAAAACAGGCACACTTTGGGATGGGAGTAAGATAGTGAAAGCAATGGCTAGGATTTTATTTCTTGCACTTCCTTTCTGTACTTTCTGAGAAAAAATGTTTTTCCCATCCCAAGTAATTTTATGAACTTCCACTCTTTATCTACACTATAACATATTTAGTATTTAAATTTTAAAATTTTCCCTAAACCGTGAGTGTTTTGCTTGCAAATTTTTTTAATAAAACTCACTCCAAATTTTAAGTTTTTATCTTTATTATTTCTACCAATTAATGTTTTGAGTAATGTGTTATATTTAATTCATTTTTATAAATTTAAATGTATTTTTGAAATTTTTTTGATTCCAAAATTTAAACTTTTCTCTCTATAAAATTTTGCTGTAAAATTTTCTTTAATTTAGAATTTTTAAAATTCTTCAAATACTTAAATACTTATTAATTTAGTTTTTGAAACTCTAATTTGTTTTATGAGTTTTCAAGCTTTTTAAATATTAATTTTCATTCGTAAGGATTTTTCTCATAAAATTTTAGGAGTTTAGAATTTTTAATTGTCTTTTTCTTATTCATAAAACTTTTCAAAAATCTCCTTTAGAGTTTTATACTTGGAATTTTTATAAGAAAATTTTATTATGTTTATTTTTGGGCCAAATTTCTTTAATGAGCTTAAAAATTGAAAATTTTATTAATAAGCCCATTTGTTTTTCAACAAGGACAATAAGCTCTCCAAGCCTATTTTTGATTTTCTACGGAGCCCATTTCATTCTCTATAAGCCTAACAAGCCCAATTTTGTTTATTTCTACCAGGCCTATTAACTTTACATAATGTTCTCTCTCTCCAAAATTTTTATTAATTCTTTTCGATTCAAAATTTTTATATGAATATATAATTGGGCTTTTTATGCGATTAAACTTGTAATTAAATTGTCAAATTTTGACTTTTAATTTCTTACAGCTTAGTCATTCCATTTTCATTTTTTATTTTTTTCATAAAATTTGCAACTATAATTTTATTCATTCATACATTTTTGATAATTTTTGCATATTTATTTTAATTTTAGAATTTGATAATGCAATTATATAAGAATTAATTTAATCAAGATTGAATTTTATAGTTAAAAATAATATTATCTAAATAATAATAAAGCCTAATATAAGGGTAGGTGACTCAACATGTTGAGTCACACAAAAGGAAAAAACTTCATCAATTAAATCTTATAAAAAAGCAAAAAAAAAAAATCTAGAAAAGCTAAAAATTATCAAAAAAAATATAATAAATAAAAAATAACAAGAAACAAAATTAAATGTCAATTTGGCCAACGGGTTTTTTTCACCCCTTAGTCAAACCTCCCCCTTATAAATAAGGGGAGGATGATTCTAGTTGAGGGGTTTAGCATTTCATAACAAAAAATCACTACAAATATAAAAATTCCTTAGGTTTTCAAGCTTTTTAAGGTAATTTCTCCCATAAAATTTTAATTTGTGCTTATTTCATGCCTGATTCTTTCTTTTAGGGAGCCTTGTGACTACTTGAGCTCATAATTTTTATCCATGTTAAAAGGCCAAGCATGACGGCTATGAACAAAGTTCTTTGATTTTGCTGTTATATTTGATTTTTATTAATAAAATGTTGATTTTCATCAAGATAATTTGATTTTGTTGATAGAAATATTGTTATTTTCATGTATATATTTTATGTCAATTTTTCTTAATATTTTCACATTGATTTATGTTGATATGTTCATTATTTACTATGATTTTATGGATGTTTAAGCTTGATAAAAATTATGACATGTGTTTAAATTAATATTCATATGAAGAAAAAATGTTTTTCCTAATTTTTTTATATTGGCTGAATGTGATGGTGATTTTTTATAATATTTTATGCTTGATTTTGTGATATTTTAGATTATTTTGTAATATTTGAAACTTGTAGGGCCTACAAATAATTTTCAAAAAATTTTTAAGGCTTTGGATAGATGTTTCTAAGCTTGACCGAACCTAACAAGATGATTTTGTGATGTGTTTGATTTTTCTTAAAGTTATTTTAGCAATTATAAAAAATCTAAGCAATAAATTGCAAAAATGAAATAGAAATATTCCAAGCGACCCATGCTTGGCCAAATGCTCTTTGTGACTTTTAGTGAAAAATTGAAGTTTGAAAAATTTTTCTAAGGCCATCCAAGCTTTATTTAATTCATTATAGACCTTTAGGGGTGTCTTTTTAAATGCATATTATGCATTTTAAACATGATTAAATGCATATTATGCATTTTAAACCTTTCAAAGATTTTTTTGCAGTTTTAGAAAGTTTAGGGACTTGTTTGCAAAACAAGAAAGAAACTATTCCAAGGCCAAAGGAACTTGGCCAAATACTTAGTATGATTTTTTATATGTTTTCCATGTTGATTATGATGTGTTTGGTATTGGATTTTGTATTTTATTTCATATAAGGACTATTTATTAAAGTTAGAAAAGTTTAAGGTTCGTTAAGGAAACCTTGCATTTGTAGCATTAAAAAAGGTCATTTCTCACATCAAATTACCTATTTAGGATATTTTGGTCATTTAGGAATATTTCTAGCATTTTTAGCCATTTTGAGGTTAAAATGTAATTTTGATAAATTTAAGGAGCTATTAGCAATTTTTGCATTTTAGGTAAATTTTGTTATCTAATTTACTGATTTAAGATAAAATTGTAATGTTAAATCACTTTTAAGTCTTTTAGGGTTATCGAGATACTTATATGTCAAATGTACACCTTAAAGGTATTTTAGTAATTTTTATTAGAATCGTGTCCTTTATAATCACCAAGATACTTCTATGTCAAAGGTGCATAATAGGGATAAGTTTCTCTTTTAATGAAGATATTGAGTCCTTTAGGGTTGCTTGGATACTTTTATATCAAAAGTAGACCCTAGGGATATTTTAGTAATTTACCTTAAAAAAATCCAATATGGTCACAAGGATACTTCTATGTCGAAGGTGCACAGTAAAAATAGGTTCATTTTGTTATTATAATGTTAAGTCCTTTAAGTTATCGGAATACTTTCATATCGAAAGAACTCTTTGCGGACATTTTAGCAATTAATCTTAAAACTAATTCCTTTAGAGTCACTCAAATACTTCTATGTCAAAGCGTACTTTAGGGGTATTAGGATAAATTTTATTATATTTCATAAAATTGGATTTTTAAAAATTAAGGCAATGTCTCCATGTTGAAGTAGTACATGGAATTTCTCTCGGCATATGAGAGGGGTTCTATAGATTCCTTTAATAACGAGATATCTTTTTCAAAAGGAAAATTAGGATTTTTTTTTCAAATTTTGTAAAAATAAAACCATTCGTATTCTTATGATTCTTTAGTGGGGTGTGAAAGATATTTTAATTTTTAAAAACCTTTCATATTTTTCCAGCTTTCTAATATGAAAGAGAATGATAAAAACATTTCGTATTCCTCTAATCCTTAGTAAAGTACAAAAGATATTTTCATTTTCAACAATATTGAAAACTTAATTTTTTCGTACAGAATAATAAATTTTTTTATAAAATTTTTATTTAAAATATGGGAATTATAATGAAATACCAGATATTGAAACCAAATAAAAATCAAATTTAAATTAACACATGATTAATAAGGTACCGATTACCAAGCGTCATAAGAAGGAGTGTTCCTTACTCATGATTGTAACTGACTCTTGTACCCTTTCATATTATTTCTTGCATTATCGCAGACCTGGGAGTTTGTTTTAAGGGTTTTGCAACCCTAGAAATACAAACTCCGGTAGGTGACCATTCTCACATAGCCAAAAATATATTGGTGGTGACTCTGAGGCAAATGGTCATTTCGTAATGACTATTAAGGGTAAAGTCGAGTGAGCAATTCATCTCCATGACTTGTCCCTAAACACGAAAAATAAGAAAAATAATAATGACGTTGCCCCTAAAAATAAAAAATAATGAAACATAGTTATATATTAGAATGAACGGTACACCCACCTTTTAAGTCGGGCTAAATAAGATTCTTATTCAGGCCATTTTATGATGGCTTAGCGACTCCACTGGGCACAAATTAGAGAGTCAGGCCTAAAATTAATCATTTGTCAACTAAATTTTTATTGATCGATTTCAAATTGAATCTGACTATAATTCCTACTATTTTCAAAATAAAAAAAATTTCTTTTTTATATGGAAATTTGGGTATATATTTTTCATATTTTTCACTAACTATTTTGTTTATTTTGCAGCATTATTTTCTAGGGCACATAGGAAAAGGATTTTATTATTTTTTGAAAGTGTCAAGTCATAAAAGGTTTGTTCATTCCCCCATACACACTCTGCACATGCATACCATTAGATTCTCTTCCAAGCATATAGAAGGGGCATAGGTAATCCAGTATTATAGGAATAGTTGAAGTGGCTCAGCCTTTTGCGGTTTTAGCCTCTAGGCCAATGAAAAACCTATCAAGTGTAAATTCTTATGGCTGCTAGAGGTATTAGCCTTGTTACGAGCACATATGATACTCCCACTTGAATTGAACGTTTTTTGACATAAACTCATGATGGGTAAGGGCTAGGATACCTTGTCTGTTTTTTTAGACTCGAAGATCAATTCAAGAACCTGTTTAAATATCTAACCCTAAATTTATGTAATGAATTATAAAGGCCCCATCTAGTTAGGGCTATACCCGATTGTAGAAGTTATCGAATTAGGTACACATGGGAAAACACTTCTAACCTTTTACTTTTATAATTTAATTCTCTTGATATCAATAACTGTACATTGTGTAGTTATGATAAATTTTACTTTTATTTATTTTTCACATTAATTTGTTATATCATGAATGATTGTTTGCCATGACACCCGTATTCCATGAAAACTTGTAAATCCATTTGTATCTATAAGGTTTACATTTTCATTTGTTTATATGCTCCTGCATTCATAATTTCCATACTATACTAAATCTATTCTATTCATTGTATTTTAAGGATCAAGACATGATGATAATTTAGAGGCAAGAATCAAAATGTTAGAGTCCATTAAAGAAGTGTACGAGGATTAAATTAAGGGAGTAGGAAATCAGCTTAATAGACTAATAAAAAGGGTCAAGACCTTAAAGGGAATAGTTAGAGAAATGGGGCATGAGACTTGAGAGGCAAAGGAACAATTATTCAAATCGAGTATACTGCTAGACATGAATGAAGTAAAGATGCCTGATTATACATCTATGAGGATTAGCCAACCCTCCAATCCTTTTGGTTTTCTTGATGCTACCCTATCATCTTCTACTTTCCATACTGAAAAAAAATCCATAAAAGAGAAAATTCAATTCGCTTCTAATGACATATAAAGAATTGTACTTTTGTTTATCTGAGTATTATCTCATTGTTCCTCTATGTATTTCCCTTTTTGAACCCCTATCTTGAATGGTATGACATCCATTTACATTGCAAATACCATGCGAAATTATAGTGGCATTCTACAAAAAATGCGATGAGTTCAAAAGAAAAATTCAAGATCTACTCAATGCCAATGTAATCTGAGTTGAACCAAAATGTTGTTGCTAAACTCCCATTACGTTATTGAAAGTATTAGAATCACCAACCTTTCATCAGTTAACAACCATAGTAGGTGCAAAGAATAATGGAAGTTGTATTCAGTTCTTTCATTAAACAACTAATGCTTATGCTATCGATCAACGAAAGCACTGTAATATCCAAAATCAAAATAGTACTAATGCAGAACATGTTTATTTACATAAGATGAGAAAAACCAAACCTATCATAGAAAATAGAGTTCAAAAGGTCTAAAAGATATTATGGTTCTGCATGAAAGTTCAAAGAGAGTGTGCAAACCTGAAAAGTTAAATTAGGTGGTGCATCAATACACTTTAAGGGCTGAAGAAAAAAAGCATGATGGGGAATATGTAGTCTCTAAAATTTCTTACCAACAGACAAAGGGAACTAATAAGAGTCATGATAGCCTAATGATTAAAGAACCATATCACTTAATGATTTGCTTTCGCTTGAGGACCCCTATAAAAATTGCTCTTGATCCACCTTGGCTAGGGAAATCGATGATATACGGAGAAAACATTGAAGAAATATGCGCTAGGATACAACATTTTCTATCAAAAGATTCAGCCACCAATGCTTGTTATTTCATGTAAGAATAAATTACAGTACTTAACATAGTTGGCAGGGAATCATAGGCTGCTTTAAATTTGACTTAAATTACTTGATTGATTCTTTGCTATGTGATGAGCTTTTAGGTTCATCTTCCCTATTAAAGAATTTAGTAAAGAATCAAGTCTCATATAGTGGTTGTGCTCAAGCATGATTGTGATGATAGGGAATAACGATGAACCTTGTCGAATTTTTTAGAATGAGAACTTAGATTTTAATACATCTTATGATGTTCCACTAGCTGATCTATAATGCACTTCTTAGGAAAGCATTTGTTTAGTTAGGGCAGTTATGAAGAATTAAAACCCTACAAAAGTTTCTTGATGGATAGTCCTAGTTTTGAGCTCTTCTATTATCTCACTGCAATTATTTTGCTCTAAGGGGCATAGATAGTTTATTCTTTATCGATTTTTTTCAAGGCTCTGATGTTCTTGAATTTGTTGTTCATCCCACTATCACCAGACTATTTATATGATCAGTTATGACATGAAAGTGAAAACTACCTTGGTTGTTGAATATTTGAAGGCCATATCAAGAAAAATTTATCTATTTCTTCCATGGTACTAACATATGATCTTCTGCAATAACATTTAGCCCAATCTATTTTAGGTTCATGTCAAAACACATTGCTGATGAAAGAAAAAGGCAAACCACTTTAGAAGATTCCTTGAAAGGAAAAGCAAAGTACAAGCTCTCGGAGATGCTAATCTGGCAAAATTTCATAAGTTTCTAGATGTCTAGCAAGGATTGGTCTAAGGGTCATCAACCTTATAATAGTATGCCAAACAGAGGCAGTTTCTATCTTAACTTTGAAATTTTGTAACTTTCTTTTTAGAAACTATGAATTTTAAAATAAATTTTGGTTTATAAATAGTGTGCATTTTGTCATGGACCATGAATTTTGTTAATAATGATTTCTAGTATATAGGATAATGAGAATATTTTAAAAAAATTTTCTTTGGTAGATAATCACTGTTAGGTTGAACTCTTTCAAAAAAGCCCTTTACTTCCATTTATATGATTGCCCATACATTCAACCATAGACCTTTCACACCCAAATATTCTTTTTTGGGATTCCTTTAGAGTCAAACAAAGGAATTATGCTCCTAAAGATTCAGATATCAATAGTTCAATATATGTTAGAATAATGTTTGCAATCTTGAGATTTCCTAAATTCATTTGAATAACCTTTTGCCATAACTTTCATGACATTCTTCCAAACATTTGATTTAGGAAGAATGATAGAAAACATGAGCCAAAGACTCCTTTTTCTTTTGGTTAAAACCTTTTCAATCCAATACTCAATAAATAAGATGTAAAATTCAAGGTGTTCCTTTTTGCTAAATTAATTTCTTTTTAAAAGCTTAACCAAAACCAAAATTTGTTTTTAGTTGCATAGATGATGATATTGAGGGGTATACATTAAGCCTAAATGTTAAGAAAAAAAAGAAAAATCTTTTTGCAACATCATGTTGTTAGGGTACTCAAAATGAGTTCAAAAGGAAAATTATCCTCTTTCATTGTGAAAAGCTTGATAAGTCAAATGGACTTGTTTGAAATAACAAATGGCCATCTTTCTCTATCTTTTCATAAATATAGTAAAGTTTTCCCTTTGCAATCCCCTTTAAGCCTAATTAATTATTTCTTCCAGAAAACCCAATTAAGGATCTTCTTCCATAATGCAGGGCAAGTGAAGCAAAGCTTCAAGATCAGAAGGAGCAAATCTAGTTCTAAAGTTACAAGAAAAACAAGTCAGTTGTCATAAGGTAAATGTTGAAGGTTGATTAAAGTTCCAATCTCAAGTTCCTTCAAAATGAAGACCAGTCAAAGTTCAAATTTCAAGCTCCTTCAAAGTGAAGAATGAAGAAAAACAAGATAAAGAAAGAAATTAAAAAAAGAGAAAAATGAAAACTAAGAAAGAAATGAATAAATAAAAAAGTATTATGTCTTGAAGACATGCTGGATCAGAATTTCTTTTAAAAATAAATGATCCTTGATTCAA
>JBBYHL010138820.1:0-21160 GCA_038381835.1 Adansonia madagascariensis | reverse complement strand
AATAAATAAAAAAGTATTATGTCTTGAAGACATGCTGGATCAGAATTTCTTTTAAAAATAAATGATCCTTGATTCAACACTTGATTTAGGCATGTTTATCCTTTTCTTTCTAAACCATGAACCATTGCTTATGTTACATACCTTCAAAAGTTCATTTCAATCAACATATAGTGTTTGAGCGATTGAGCCATTTGTAGGAGATTGCTTCAAAAGATTCATCTTTTTGGATAAGTTTTGAGTCCTTAAGAATATGATAAGGAAATTAATTAGAAAAAAAAGAGGAAAAAAAAATAAAGTTTTAGGGTGAAAAACTAAAAAGGACAATCTAAAACAAGCTTAAAGGCTTTGGAATTACTCCTAAACCAACAAAGGTAGCCATCAAAGAAAATGAACTTTTTATTGTTAATTCAAAAATGATCTTAAACTTTTGGAAATCTCATGACATTAGAAAATATTTGAGTGAAATGTCCAAATCTTTCATTCAAGATAACCTATCAAAACTTTTATGTCTAACGTTACGAATTGGTGCTTTCCTAAAGGCCTTTCAAATTAAACCCTTGAGACTTGGCTAGCTTAACACCACCAAGTTATTGTGTTTGAAGATTAAAAGGATGTTATAACTTGATTTGTCAGCAATGTGCCTCCACAAAAAGAAGCGTGCATGATTTAAAAATATTTTTCAATGGGGGAATGTCCTTTTAACCAAGACTCTTCCCTTTTTAGGTGTGATAGAGCAAAAAAGTATGGATTCTTGGCTTTTGACCATGAAAAGGGATTGTTGGACAAATCGCTCATCCAACTAATCTTAAGTGACTGCCATAAAGTGGCCAACAATTAGAGCCATCATTGATCATTTGGGCTAAGCATGATGGGATAGCAATTGAATTCGATATTCAAAGTTACAAAACTCTAAACATTGATTCCATCATTAGCATAATTTAAAGATTCAACAATTGGGTTTAGGAGTTGGTTACACATAAGGAGGTATGAACCTTCCTATGACACTTGAAATTGGTACCTTTCTAGTCATATCTTAATTTAGTTCCAATTCCGTTTGTTTTAACTTGTATTAATTCAATAAAGAGTTAGAGTATCCCCTTGGAAGCTGGGATCAGAGTATCCCTGAAGATGAATATTTTAGTGATTTTTGAAAGTTGAATGACATTTGTAAAAGTGAGGTTAGAGTATCCTCTCAGAAGATAGGGTTCAAGTATCCCCATAGGAGAACTTTCATGATTTTTAAGAGACAAGCTAGAAGGATTTATCTTGAAAAAGGTTTGGTGATTTCTTGACAAAATGTCATTTTTCACAAATTCTTGACAAAATAAGTTATTTTTGACTAAAAAGGAAATTGATAAAAATATAGGCGAGACGATGAGGATTGTTTATGCCTTGATCCAGGCCTACAGGGTTGACGCATATATTTTGACTTGAAAGGATAATTGGTGCCACTTAGAGGCATCCAAATGCCTCAAAGTGAGAATTTGGAAAAATTAATTAATTTTGGCTAATGCTAAAAGCAGGGGATAAAATCAAGTTGTCCCCTTTTCTAAACTTTTTTAGGCAAATTTGAAGCTGCTAGAAGCTAGATGAGGTGCCATTAAAAAGGTGAGTCAATAAGGTTTAATGTAAAAATATTCCATAAGTCCCAAAAAATCATCATTCAAGTGGAAATAATTTTTAAAATTGGGTCGAGTGCGATAGTGGTAGCATGTGTAAGGGAAATGGTGTGATGAAATTTGAAAAATCATTTCTAGCTCATATGAAATCATTAAATTGGAAATGATAGCTTTTTGGAAAGGAAATTTCTTGAACTTTCTATGAAGAATATTTTGAAAATTCAAAGAAATCATATGATGGGCTGAAATGGCCGTAATAGAATGCAGATTACTAATTTTAGGGGTTTTAGACCGCTTTAATTTAGAACATAGTATCTTCCTCATCTAGAATGATCTGAGGGCAAAGAAAATACTGTTGGAAAGGTAATTCGATTCCTTTTACAAAAATATATCATAAAATTTTTGAGAAATGAATTAGGGTTCAAAAATAATTTTTCAATTGGTGACTATAGTGTTATAAGGACAAAAATAAGGTAGTTTTTGATTTTTTTTGGGTTTCTTAGGTCTAGACTCAAGCAATGAACAACTAAATGTCCATGACAATAGAGAAATAGTGACACAAGCTTTATGGATTCATCTCACAATCCTAGAGTGATTTAGGATGATGAAACAACCCATTGACCATGTTATAAGGACTCTAGGCAAGGAACAAGGCATAAACAACTTGGAATAAGCTAGAAAGTACTTTTACTTTTGAAAATAGGAATTTTGACCACAAAAACCTTTAAATCCAAATATAGGCTTTATTTTTCTACAAGATTAGAAGACCAATGAGATAAAAAAAAACCTAAAGTCTATATTAATCTTCATTTATTAAGGTTAACATGGCCTTAAGTTGGGGAAGTTTTTAGAAAATAAGATTTTGACAACAAACAAGTAACATCTTGGCAAACATGTGTCGTAATGTACCCCTAGGGTGGATCCTTGTGGATCTATAGGTGCATATGACTTAAAATATTTTTTTGACTTGGAAATGTCTTTTTGATTGAGACTTTTCTGTCATGATGCGATGAAAACGAGAATGAACGGTTCTTGACTTGTGATATAGAGAAAGGGACCATAAGACGAATTGCTCATCTTATTAGTCTCGGATGACCATCATAAAATGTCCAACGCATGGAGTCACCACCGATCATTTTGGGCTAGGCATGACCAGATGCCTATTGAAACCTATGTTTTAAGTTATGAAACTCAAAACATCGATCATGTGGTCTACATAGTGCAAAAATTCATCATTGGGTTCAGGAGTTGGTTACACATGATGAGGTATGAACCTCTTCATGATACTTGACATTAATACCTTATTAGCTATGTCTTATCTTGGTTTTGATTCTTTCGATCTTAACTTGTCACTATTTTGATATAACGCTTTTTTTAATGCATGAATTTTATAGAAATAGAAATCCAGGTGTTGATGAAAATATTTAATCTCATATATAACCCTGAGAGATGGGGAATATAGAAATTTTCAATAAAAATAACCTTTGGATTTTACTTTGAAAATGGAATGTTCCACTTTAGGCACTGGAGAGATACCTACGCGGAGCATTACCTTTAATTTTGTTTGAAAAGATTGGAAAGCATGAATGCAAATAATCATCACAAAGAAATCACGTTAGTAAGGAAACAAATGAAGTAACATAACATGGATCATTTAATGTAATGATAAAAAAAGGATAGACTATTGGAATTTATCTTGTAATTGGCATCGATTATTTGGGAATAATTGAATTGCTAATTTTTGAAATGCATTTGGGTTTGTTGATTGAACGAGGTTTGTTTGACACATTTATCGAAGCCCAAGAAGGAGAAAAATTTAATTATAGTTGAAAGACAGGGTTAGAGTATCCCCTCGAAGGATAGGGTTGGAGTATCCCCATGGATGACAAATAATTTTGACAAAGAAAGATTTTTAGATCTTGTCAATTTTGAAAAATGGGGTTGGAGTATCCCTTCAGAAGGTTAGGGTTAGAGTATCCCCGTAGATGATAAATAAATTTGACAAAGGAAGATTTTTTAAAGCTTGACAATTTTGAAAAGCAGGGTTAGAGTATCCCCTCGGAAGGTTAGGGTTAGAGTATCCCCGTAGATGATAAATAAATTTGACAAAGGAAGATTTTTTAAAGCTTGACAATTTTGAAAAGCAGGGTTAGAGTATCCCCTCGGAAGGTCGAGGTTAGAGTATCCCCAAAAGTGACATGTCTGACACTCTTTAGAGAAGTCAAGTTGGAAAAATTAAGTTGACAAAACTTTATGATTTAGAAAATGAGTGAGCACTTGGATAATTTTTAGCAAAAGAAGTTATTGTAAATAAGGATGATAAAGATGTAAAATATGTTCATGCCTTGATACCAGCCTATGGGATATCAAAGCATGTTTTCGAGGTTGATCGAGGTGATATGGTGACATTCAAATGGCTTGAGACGAAGTTCCAAAAAATAACTCAATTTTGGCCATAATCAAGAATAGGGGATAGCATCGCACTATCCCCCTTTCTGAATTTATTCTAAATTGGTTTAAAGGCTTTAGAGGGTGAACAAGATACCGTTAGAAAGGTAACTCGACGAAGGTCACTTTAAAAATATTCCAACATCCAAAAAAAATCACTTTCTAGGGGAATAAATTTTCAAGTTTGGATTAATTACACTGCTAGCAGAGCATACGAGGGACAAGGTGTGTCAAAATTTGAAAAATTACCCCAGACTAGATTGGTATCAAAAATTTGCAACAATACCTTTTAGAAAAGGGAATTTCATGAACCTTTTAGGAAAAATGTTGAACAAATTTGGAAAAATCGTTTAGTAGGCCTAAAGGGCCCAACCAGAATGCACTTTGTTAACTCTAGGGATTCTGGACAGTTTAGGTTTGAAAAATCATAACTCTTTCATCCGGACTGATTCAGGGAAGAACAAAGCATCATTTTAAAGATATTTTGACACACTTTTAGGGAAAAATATTATAAAATTCATGAAAAATCATTTAGGATCTTAAAATGATTTTTCAGTTTGTGACAGTGGTGCTGCCAGCTGGGGACAAAGCAAAGCAGAGGATATTTCTTATTTTCTTTATGTTTATGGGTTTAAACTCGAGTCATCGATATTCGAACATCTGTGACTAAAAAGAAAGAGTGGCATGAGTGTCGTGAACTCATTTGCATAGCCTCGGAGTAATTTGGGACGATGAAACAGCCCATTGATCATACCCCTCAAGGTTTTGACTCAAAAACAAGGCATGAACATTTCGGGAACAAGTGTAAGGTCATTTTCATTGCAAAATCAAAAGATTTGAGCTCGTTTAACCATGATTCTAGATCTTGAAAACTTACTTTTCCCCAAGATATCTTTGCTAACTTTAAGGAAAATGCTAAGTTCATGATAATCCTCATTGGTTGAGGTTAACATATTAAGCTTGGGGAGGTTTGAAAATCAGTTTTTGATAGCCATTGAACATGCATTTAGACAAGGAGATGACAATGAACATACAAGGGGATGGCACAAAACATAAATAGGGATGCAAACTTTACCAATGGTCTTGACAAAAAAAATGTTATGCACACATCACATGGAGTGAAGCATGCTAAACATGACAATGATTCATGACAAAATGCAAGCTAACATATAAACATGCTTGAAATATACTAGGCTAAGGATTCATACATGGATTAATCATACCAAGATGCATGGATATGGCATAAAATGCACGAGCAAGAGCTATCAAAATAATGAGGATGAAATGAGGCATTTTGCACATCAAAGGGGCATTAAGGCATCCAAATCCTAAACTACCATAACCAAAAGCCACAATAATGCATAAGAATCCTAAGAGGGTGATGGAAACATGAAGAGCTCACTAAAATGATGAAGATGCTAAAAAACAAAAAATAAAAGTGATAAAGTAAAAAGTTATACCAGCAAAACTTTAATTTTTTGCCAAATAGTTAGAGTAGCAGAGATAGCTTGAATTTCCCTCTTTTTCTTGTTGTTAATAAGCAAGAAAAAGAGAGAAACAATGGTGTTTTGGTTCTGGTATAGATGAGGGTGATTTTCATAACGTGTAATGGTTGAGAGCGAGTGTTTTGGGGCTATTTTTGGGTGCTGAGTAAAGAGCTATGGGTGGTTTTCTTGATATATGAATGTGTTTTTGGAAGCTAAAACAAATTGGAATCTAAAGTTCCTCAGCTGAGATATAAGTGGTCTATTTATACCAGTATTTTGGAGTCAAATTAGAGGTATTTTTAGGTTTTTCTCAAAGGGGACAAAATGATGTCAGCTTGGTGGCTATAGAGTGGTTGTAGGAAGCAACTTGCTGCCCAAGTGATGGACATAGGGTGGATGGTTTAAATGTTAAAATGATTTTCTAACCAATAAGGTGGCTAATGGTGATCTTGGTCAACAAACTAGGGAGGAGTAGGGTGATCAAGTGATGTTAACCTTTTTTATCTAATTTAGACTTCAAAAAAATGTTTTAATGAGTTCAAAAGTCCAAATTCATAATCTTATATGGGTTTTGATCTTTTTTTATGCAAAGAAACAAGTTAAAATCGAGTTTTGGATCAATGGTGGACAAGTAAAAAATGCCTAGAACGTGAAAAATGGCCTATATGTATCGATACATTGCAGAATGTCCATGCCCTATCTGCTAAAAAAATTAGCCCAGACAAAATAAGGTGTCTACAGCTATCCTTCTTTAACCGTTGCTAAGAATCAAAAATAGGGCAAAGGCAAATAGATATTATTTTGTTCGGGGTGGAATGACATTCCCCAGAACACCTGTAAAGAATTAAATTTTAATTAACTTCACTGTGATAAGTGCAGTGTATTAGCAGCAATCCTGATAGAGGTTTAAGTAAATTTTGTAGGGTTTACCCTCCCTACTAGGGTGTTAGGTTTTCTAAGGTTTGACCCCCTTAGAAAGGTGCAGAGTAACATGGATTTTTGATATGGGTACTGCCAGCTTGTGCAGACTTTGACTTAAACTTGGGTACCACCAGCTCATATGGACTTTGATTCAAGTGCCGCCAGCTTGTGTAGGCTTTGACTTAGGCTTGGATGCCACTAGCTTATATGGGCTTTGACTTAGACTTTGGTGCCACCAGCTTGTATGGGCTTTGAAAAGGTGCTACTAACTTATGGGCTTTGAAAAGGGTGCCACTAACTTGTGGGCTTTTGGAAAGGTTCCACTGACTTATGGGCTTTGAAGAGGTGCTACTGACTTGTGGGCTTTGAAGAGGTGCCACTAACTTATGGGCTTAAAAGGGTTGCCACTGACTTATGGGCTTTGAAGAGGTGCCATTGACTTGTGGGCTTTGAAGAGGTGCCACTAACTTGTGGGCTTTGAAAAGGGTGCCATTAACTTATAGGCTTTGAAAAGGTTTCTTGATAGGTGCCTCCTGAATAACGCTTGGTTTACAAAGCTTAGAGTTCTTACCAGGGAATCCTTGGAGGTTTGGTGAACCTGGCTTAAAGTAACTTTGCAAAAATCATGATGTGTGATGGTAATGTAAATGCATGATGTGGAATGCTATCATGATTCCATGATGTGAAGTCTAATATGAGAGATAGCCATAGTTTTTTTTGTATGTCATTTAGACTCTCATAGGGATGGCGATCCATTCTGGTTTAACTAGGGATTGGAATTTTCCTAATTTCACTAGGGATCATAGGTTGTACGGCAAAAATTTATTCTCAAGAATTTAGATTATTACATTTCCTGATTCGAAAGGCTTAACATTTTTCTAACAATTAAAAGGCATTGTCAACAATTTGGAGACTGATTAGGTTAATGTCTCTGGTTTCGATAGGATTATGATAAAATGCATGGGTTGACTTTTGGTTAGCTTAAAATGGCTTTTTCTTGAGATATGGCTTGTGAAAGCAAGAAGTGGTTTGGTGTATGGTCATGTCGAGCAGGTGTTTGGATGCAAAATGTGCATGATCTTGACGATTAGGGTGTAAGCAGAGTTCCTTGTGCTTTTTTTTCCTTTTAATGTAATATCGAGATGTCCTGATGCATATTTTAGTTGATTATCAAAGATTATCAGTTAAATGGCAAGTGCAATGTGAATTGTACATGGGTTAAAGGAAACACGGCAATATTTATTAATGACAACAAAGAGATGTAAGTCAGTATACTATTTGACTAACAAGTGATAAGGTTTGATAATCAATAAAATGATGCAAGCATTCTGCTTACAGTTCAAGATCCAGCATCATAATTCTGTAGCTTATAGTATACTATTTTATTGTTTAAGTTGCTTGCATTGTCTGTGATTATTTGGTTTGGGAGGCCATATCTACAGATGATGTCTTGCTTGATAAACCTACAGGCAGTTGATCTAGTGACATTAGCATATGAGGTAGCCTCCACCCATTTGGTGAAATAGTCGATTGCTACCAAGATAAAACGATGCCTATTGGAAGCTTTAAGGGTGATTGGCCCGATCACATCCACGCCCCACATAAAGAAGGGCCACGGGGCCATCATAACGTAAAGTGGTGTTATAGGGTCATTAATCTTGTCTGCATAGATTTAACACTTATGGCATTTTTGAGCATAATTGATGCAATCTCTTTCGAGGGTCAACCAGTAATAACCCACTCTCATGATTTACTTAGCCATCTAATGTCCATTAGCATGTGAGCCATAAATCCCTTCATGAACTTCTTTTAGGATCCTTTTGGCTTTATGAGTGTCGATGCATCTGAGCAATACTTGATTATGACTTCTTTTGTATAAGATTTTTCCATCAAGAACAAATCTCGCAGCTAGCCTTCTGATAGTCCTTTTATTAGTCTCGGTTGCATGTTTGGGAGATTGCTAATCTTTGATGTAGCGAAAGATGTTATAGTACCACAGTAGGCCATCTTTCTCTTTTTCAATGTTATGACAATGAATTGGAGTTGTGTAGATGCTTATTTTAATGGGGGCAACATCTAGCTCTTGGTTGACTTTAAACATGGATGACAAGGTAGCCAAAGCATCAGCTATTTAGTTCTCTTCTCGAGGTAAGTGTCGAAAACTGATATCATCAAATTCTTTCTTGAGTTCTGCTATCAGCTTCCTATATTGCATCAACTTGGCATCACGAGTTTGTCATTCCCCTTTCAATTGGTAGATGATTAGGGCCGAATCATCGAACACCTATAATGTCTTGACATTCCTCTGAATGGCTACTTAAAGCCCCATAACACAAACTTCATGTTTTGTGATATTATTTGTGCAGTCAAAATTTAGCCTTGTTGTGAATGGGTAATGACTCACATCGGGTGATATCAATATTGCCCCAATTACATGTCCTAAAGCGTTTGATGCTTCATCAAAATACATCTTCTAGGATTGATCTTGGTTAGAGGCATTTTCATTTTTAGAAATGCATATTAGATCTTCATCTAGGAAGTCAAAACTTAAGGGTTCATAATTATTTGCCACTTTGCTTGCCAAAAAATTAGCTATTGCACTCCTCTTGATGGCTTGCCATCTAGCTAGACTTCTTGATAGTGCAGGGGCTTCGCACAGATACTTGATAGGATCAAGCCTTGCAATCACTCATGTGGTGTGATAGAGCATGTACTGCTTGAGTTTCTTGGCTGTCCACACCAAAGCACGGCACAACCTCTCGACTGCGGAGTAGTTGCACTTGTGTTCCGTGAACTTTTTGCTTAAGTAGTATTACTTGTTCCTTTTTTCCTAACTCATCATGCTACCCTAATACATAACCCATAGACTTATTAAACACTGCAAAGTAAAAGATTAAAGGTCGACCAGGCACCGGTAGTACCAATACTGGAAGGCTCGACAGATAATGTTTGACTTTATCAAAGGCTTCTTGACATGCCTTATTCCACTTTCTTAGATTTTGTTTGTGAAGAAGCGAAAAGATGGGGTAGCTTTTGTTAGTGAGCTAGGATATAAATCTAGCAATGTAGTTAAGTCTCCCCAAAAAGCTTTTCACTTACTTTGGGTTTGAGGTGGTGGCATATCTTGAATGGCTTTAACTTTGTCTGGGTTAACTTCAATCCCTTTTTCACTGACTCAAAGCCTAGAAGCTTGCTCGAAGTGACTCCGAAGGTACATTTGGCAGGATTCAATTTGAGTTGAACTTTTTATAGTAGTTCAAAAAGCTTTTGAAGGTCTGTGACATGCTTATCCTTTTTTGTTGACTTGGCAATCATGTCATCCATGTATACCTCAATTTCTTACTGTATCATGTAATAGAACAGGGCTACCATGGCTTATTAATAGGTTACCCTAGCATTTGTGAGTCCGAAGGGTATGGCATTATAGCAAAATGTCCCCCATATAGCTACGAAAGTTGTTTTCTCCATGTCTTTAGGCACCATCTTAATCTAGTTGTAGCTTGAGAATCCGTCCATGAAAAAGAATAAAGAATTCTTGGCTGTGTTGTCTACCAGAGTGTTAATGTAGGGTAATGACAAGTTATCCTAGGACTAGCTTAGTTCAAATCTCGATAGTCAATGCATATTCGTACTTTGCCATCTTTCTTTGGGACTGGGACTATATTGGCAACCTATTTTGGATATTTGGCTACTTCAATAAACCCTGCATCAAATTGCTTTTTGACTTCTTCTTTAATTTTAAAGAGCATTTCTGGCTTTATCCTCTTTAACTTTTGTCGGATCAGTCTGCATCCGAGCTTAATGGGAAGCTTGTGGACCACTATATCAGTGTCCAGTCCTTACATATATTTATATGACCAAGCGAATACATCTCGATATTCTTGAAGTAATTCTATCAGCTTGGTCTTAGTCATTGATTTATTGAGGTTTCGATTTTAACCTCTTTTTAATCCTCTTAAGTACCCAAATTTATTACTTTCGTTGGGTCTTCATGGGGCATGATCTGCTTCTCCTCTTGCTCAACTAATCATAAGAAGTCTAGTGGTATAGAGCTTTCTTCAAAATCTTTTTCAAGATTAACTTCACTACTACAAATTGACTGTTCGAAATCGATCTTCATAAACCTATCAGACACATCCATGTCACTATCATCAGGACACCTTAAAGGGCAAAGAAATAAACATTGCAAATGGCATACACATAACCCGGGGATTTGGATAAGAATGGAGGCAAAAGAGCAATAAAGACAAAAAGGTTGAAAAGTGATATAGACACATAATATGGAATGATATATGCAAAAGTCATATCACGAATAATGTTTGATAAAAATGCCCAATACATAGGACACCTACCTGCATGACCCCATCATCAAAATTAGGTCTTAGTGGAAGGACATGTTTTATAGCTCGGTATCTTAAAGATAGAGGTTGTGAAGTGCTCTATTTAAGATGACCAGGACATCTTTAGCTTTTTGCTTTTCTAGTTGGCTTGAATTGATTGGTCCTCCCAAACAAAATATCTTATAAAGAAATAGAAACATTATTAGCTTTGATTCCCCTTCTTGACCCAATGATCATGTCATCTCTTGGTTGTGGATCCCCCTTTCCTGCTGCCTTTTTTACTATGTTTTAGCCTTGAATCCTAAGCCTCTTTTGTTGACTTGAGTGGTGACCTGCAAAGCTCAGGCCATTCCTTACAGATTCTTGCTAAACCCTTTTCCAACATGTGAACCTTTGCCAATGGTCATTTTTAAACCCGTGTAGGTACTTTTCGATAGGTGAGATTCAACTATTGGCAATCCTTCTCCCATAAATGTTGCATTAATGAACTCGAATGATTGGAAGGATGACTCTGGTTTATCTTTATTAGGCTTTATGTAAATATCCTAAGTGAAAGAAGTGGTGATCATTTTTTTTAGCCCTGATGGTGACTACTTTGTCATCTATCATAAATTTAAGCTTTTGATGGAGAGAGGATGGGAAGGCTCTAGCGGAGTGTATCCATGGCCTTTCTAATAGGCAGTTGTAAGAAAGATTAATATCCATAACTTGAAAGTCAACTTCATATGTACATGGGCCTATCTGAAGCTGGATTGTGATATTTTTGATTACTCCATGACATGTTCCTTCAAAAGCTCAGACTATAGTGTGGCTACTGTTGATGTTGGACTGATCGACAAGGAGTATGCTTAATGTAGTCATGGGCATAACATTAAAGGCTGACCCATTGTCTATGAGTACTTTAGGCAAAATGTGTCCCTTGCAATGGGTAGTGATGTGCAGAGCTTTATAACTGCCCTTGCCTCTAGGTGGGATCTCATCGTCGGTGAAGGAGATATAATTATTAGCCATGATGTTGTTCACTAGCTAATCCAAGTTGTCCACAGAGACGTCTGGTGGCACATATGCTTCATTTAACACCTTTAGTAATACATTTCGATGAACCTTTGAATTAATAAGCAGAGATAGCATAGATATCTTTGAGGGTTGTTTGCTTAACTGGTCCACAATGCAATATTCACTATGCTTGATGAACTTCAGAAACTCCGTGGCTTCTCTTTCACTCACTGCTTCCTTGACTTTCTTGGGCTCAAAATTTTTTGCTTGGGCCTGAGTGGTACTGGTGCTTGGAGATGCATCAACCTTTTATTTTTCTTGAGCTAAGGGACTGTAACACCTACCGTTATAGGTTAGGTGACTAACTCCTAACAGTTCTATTATAGTAGTTACAGAGGTTAGTTCTCCGATCATCACTGCTTGATTTTGTATTTCCATAGGATAGCTTTGTTGCTTTTATACGAGAATGGTTTAGGTATCTCCACCACTAACTTTGGTGTAGGTGTTGAAAAATAGACCTTGGGACTTGACTTTCCATAAAGAATGAGGGGTCAGTTTCTCCCATAAGGTGGCTGCATGGTTTCATCTCCTATCATGTTGATAGATTCAGCAGTAGGTGTGATTTCATGAGAGAATTCTATCTGGCCTTCATTCATCATTCTTTGAACCGTAGACCTAAACTCCTTGCATTTTTATAAGGTATAACCTATAACTATGTGGAAGTCACAAAGTTATCGAGATTGTCTTCTAATTTTTCTGTTGCGTTGAGCAACCTGACCTGAATCAATGCCTGCCAAATCAAGAACATTGGCATCCTTACATCCTGTATGCTTGCCTTGACTTCATATTTGTTCTTAATGTTGATCATATTTGCAGTTAGCACAATGTGGTTTGATAAAAGATTGGCTACAACATTTAGTCCTTGCTTCATCCCGAACTGCAAGACTTTTAAGTTAATTAGATTTTGCACATTTTGTTTAAAAGATATGTAGTTCTCAATGTCATGCCCTGTGGCCCCAGCATGTATTCACAGTAGGCATTAAGGTTGTACCATTACAGGTATGGTGGCTTCTTTTCTGGGACATAGATTAGGGCCACTAAATGATTTTGGAGCAAGCTTTAGTAGAGCTCCTTATAGGTCATAGGGATGTGATCAAAATGTTATCTTTATTGATTTACACCTCAATTGCCAGGTGCATTATTGGTTGCTCGATTGGTACTTTGGTGAACTTGTGAAGGGTAGCTTTGTGGTAGGTTGGATAGGATTGCAAAGGATGGGTTGTAGGTTATGGCATTAATTAGCTGAGAGGGTATGGTGATAAGGTGAGAATACAGCATGCTTGGGTAGTGAGGGTCGGGTATTTGACACCATTTTGGTTGAGATGAGCTAGCATAACTTATGGCATTAGCCTCTTTTTCCTTTTTTTTACTGGTAATGGGCTTCTTACTCGATCCAGCTATTTCCTTGGTAGACATTTTACCATTCTTAATGGCGGCATCGATCATTTTTTTAAAGATCACTAAGTCTATGAATTTCTTGGTGGCATTCCCTACGAGCTTCTCGTAATAAGGAGTAGATAAGGTGTGAATGAAAGTAACTATTATCTTTTTTTTTTGTAAAGGGAGGCTGGACTAGGACTGCTTCCTCTCTCCACCTTTGGGCATATTACCTGAAACATTCAATGGATCTTTTCTCGAAATTCATTAGGGAAAATAGATCTGGTGCCCAATCTGACATGTGCTGGTATTTATTTAGAAAGGCCTTAGCCAAGTCGGGCTACAATGGGATTTTCACAGTGTCTAGCTTGATATACCACCGAGCTATTACCCTAATGAGGCTATGCTGAAAGCAATGGATGAGGAGCTTTTCATCTTTCTCATACCCAACCATCTTTAATTGGTACATTTAAACATTGATCGAAGGGTCAATGGTTCCATTAAACTTTTTAAACTCTGGGACTTTGAACTTTGAGGGAATGACAAGGTTGGACACCAAAGACAACGATTGCACATCAAGACCTCCAAACTTGTCACTTCCATCGGTAGCTTGGTGGCATTTTTCTAGTAGTTGGAATTTATTCACTTCTTCTGCAGTCATGGTGGACTTTTAACCTTCTGTTTTCTTTGGTTCCTCATGGTTAAGGGTTATCTGATCGACTGATGACACTCTTGCATTCACCCTTTGAGCATCGAGAATGAATTACCCTATCGCAACAGGATTTAGGTAGATAATTGGTGGATCCTGAGCGACAGGTGTAGGAGTGGGCTGTTGTTCTTGTCTAGTTTCCCCTTGGGCGGGTTCTGGATTATTGGCATGGGAACTTTCAGTGTTGGGAGGATCATTCTTTGTTTTATCAATGCTGGCTTACCCTTTTTCTTTCATAGAGGCAGTCATTAGTTCCTTAAGTTTTACAATTTGATTTTGCATTTCGTATTGCTGATGAAGTATTTGGTCTTGTGATTCCTTAACCATTAGCTTAAGTCACTTAATACGAGCTTCATGATCACTCTCCATGATTTGCTTATGGCATCGTGTGTTGTAGCGATGGTGATGTAAGGTTCTGTGTTCCTGATTGATCTTAGAATCCCTTGAACTTTTATGGCCCAATTCCATATTAGACTTTTATTTAAAAATGCATTTATTGATAAGCTTTTATGATGCAATGACGAGTTAAGATAATGAATGATTGTTGGAAGTATAATAAAAAATGGTGAAATTAAATATGCATATGCATTGGAGACAATTGGTTCTTGGAACAACTTCATCATTAACATTATTCATAGAGCCATAAAAAGGTTTTTTTCTTGCAACATGATTACATTATGTAATCACATGATCAAGAGAGCTTAAAAATTATTGCTCACGATCTTCGACAGGTACAATGTCTCACCTTATGGACTGAACAACCTCAATCATGTCATCTGCCTTTTGTTGAGCCATCTGAACTTGTTCAGTAAGGTGTTAATGTTGTACTTGGTAGTTCAGACATGCTTGGTCGATTATCGCTTGCCAATTTAGTTCGCGTTGCTTGGAGGCCCTTGTTAGTTCATTGATATGACCTTGATGAACTTGGAGAGACTATTCTAACTCCTCAATTTTATGAGTAAGGGCTTTATTTTAAGCCTTGGTAGCTCTCACATCTTGCGTTTGGGCCTCGAGTCTTTGATTTCTTCATTGGTAGGTGGAAGCAAGAGCATGTGCCCTCGTGAACTTTTTTTTACTGGTTTTGACTTCCTCTTTTTGCCGATTTAGCTCACGATTGAGAGTGGCAACTTTCACTTCCCATTTGATTGATGTCTCAATACATCGGGACTTGTTAGCTTTTCAGAGTGTCACAATCCTTGGTTAGGCTTTCGAGGTCATCTTTGAAGCAATCCCTTTCTTTAACGACTCGATCCATTTCATCACTCCTACGATAGATATCCATCTCTAGCTAGCCCTTTTCCTCCTTAAGTTGAGAGATTTCTGTGGCAAAGGATGCCTTTTCTCGCTTGAACTCTTTCCTAAGTAGCTCGATCTCAAAAGGGGGTTCCTCTATTGGGATTTGTAGTATCCCGGAGTTAGGTGGTGGCAATGGATCATTGATATGGCAGAGTCTCCATTCTTCGTATTCAGGTGTGGTAGGGCTTCCTCTCTAGTATCTTTCCATACAATGGACCTTCTTCCAGGCTTGGAAAGCTAACTAGACTTTTTTTTTATAATTGGGCCCTCCATATTTAAAATCCCAATACCTCAAGTCTTTGAAGAATAGGATGAATTACTGGTACTGGAACTAATGCAATACCAATAGAGAAGCATAACTGGTATTTCCCCATAATCCCAAGAGCAGTACACAAGTGTAGTCTTCACATCTGTACATAATCGACTGAGGGAACGCCTATGGGGGCTCTCCATGTGATTTCATCCTCCTTGAGATTTCATAATTCCTCGACCCAATGCTTTTCTATCTTATCTTAATGATTTTCTTCCTCTAATGCCATGGAAAAAGGACTGATCTTGAAAAAGAAATTTTGTTTAGTTCTGTCCTCCTTAACATAGAGATGACCTAGGAGCCATATATGGAGCAATGGGGCACACTCGATAAATTTTCCTATTCTTATTCTTTTACAAAAGATGAGAGTCTAGATGGTTTCGGCGATGATGGCGGAAGCAGGGTTGATGTTGCAACATAGGCGAGAAAAGAAATCTGTGACTATTGCCTTTACATAACCCAAAGTCTTTGGGAACATAACAAGCCCATAAATTGCCAAAGCGTAGACATCTTGAGCTTTCTTTTGATTAGAAAGATTTACCATGGCCTCTTTCAAGCTGGCCTAAGAAATGCATTTGCTGCTCCCTTTTACCTTGATGTGACTATCAACCCGTGCTTCTGTGGCCCCAAGAACTTGCCTCAACCTTTTCTTGAATGGAGGAGGCATTATTACTTTGCAGTAAATTCAGTTAGACTTAGCCCTTTCTATGTTGAGCAGAGCTATGTATTCATTAATGGTAGGGACTAAATCTTGTCGGTTGAAGGTGAAACATCAATAGGCCAGATTCTAGAATTGTGCCGCTACTCACAGCAAGCCATCATCCAACTGAACTTGAAGTAAAAGAGCTATATCCTCGTACTTTTTAGTGAAGGCTTCTTTCTTGTTGCTATCCAAACTATCACAAATGTGCTTCAATTCTCGACAATCATTCTAACAAAAATTGATCTTGACCTCTTCATGCATTTCTGAGATGTAGTCAGGCTTTAGGATCTCCCCTTTTTCACGTTAGCAACCTTCTGACCATGTTTTGATGTTTTTGAAGGACTCGATAGTGGAGATAAGCTATTGCTCAATAAATGATGCCCCTTACTGAACACCGAGCCAGAACAATTATCCCAAAATTATGATAGTCATGATAGTTATGATGAAATGATGCATGCACCAAAACACAAACAAAGGGAAAATAAGTTAGTGGAATATATAAGAGACAAATGTAAGGAAATAAAGAATTTAAGAACATCAGAACAAAATATTCATAACATGTCTCAACCAAGGTGGTGAGACGAGAAACGGGCAGCATTTCAACATGCTAACATGTAACCTGCCCTTCATGATATGATGCAATATCTTATTTTGATTGAAAAATAATCGACCAGTAGTAATATTTGTTTATCACCAGTAGTGCGGATGCACATTAAGCTATGACTTGGATAGCATAATGGCTTACAGTATAAGACATTCTGAGTGATGGTTTTTGTTCACTGTCACTTATTTATATAAAGGTTAGCTCTCATTCGAGCGACATGACGGCATGCCTTAGTAAATGATAAAAATGCAGATGCAGGTGACAATTGTGTACTCATTGTCACCTACATAATTATGGTAACCAGGAGTAAAGGTTAGGAATGTTTCCCCGAGTGACCCTATTCTCGAGGTATTCTAATAGCACTCTGGTATGGTGTGACATGGTTTAGCTCATAAGGCTCACTATATGAGGTTTAAGTTGACACCTAAATAGGTATCCAAATTGCTCCTCCATCTGATAAGGACAGTTAAAGGACCCCGATCATAGACCCATAGCGAGTTTGGCAGAATGGGTTTGATCTGTTGGATGTATTTTCCTATGCAAATACAGAGGGTTACTCATGAGAGACATAGGTAATTTACATTCAGGATGTTATTGCTATGCTTGTGCGGAGGGCTACTCACGAAGGTGGATAGCTCACTTACTCATAATGATTGGGTTATAACTTCGCCATGGAGTTTGGCAAGACTCTAATGCATATGCAAGTGCATAGTGTGTAACAGGGAAACAATCAAACCTTTTTGCTTACTTCCATATTACCATTTTTATTAAACTGATGATCATTCAAAAATAAGACAATCTTGACAATCATGCCAAACAAAAGATTAGTTGACAAAATGAAAAAAAAGGTCATAGTTAAATAATGATCAAAGATCGAAGGAATCAGGAACCTAGCAAGACACGCTAGTTATTGGCCTAACTCTCTATACTATCCTCAGTGGAGTCGCCAAGCTATCGCAATGTACCCCTGGGGTGGATCTTCACGGATCTATGGGTGCATACGACTTAAAATATTTTTTTGACTTGGAAATGTCTTCTTGACCAGGACTTTTCTTTCATGATGTGATGAGAATGAGAATGAATAGATTCTAGACTTGTGATACAGTGAAAGGGACCATAAGATGAATTACTCTTCTTATTAGTCTCGGATGACCATAACAAAATGGACAATGCATGGAGTCCCACCGATCATTTCAAGATAGGCATGACCGGATGCCTATTGAAACCTATGTTTTGAGTTACAAAACTCAAAACATCGATCCCGTGGTCTACATAGTGCAAAGATTCATCGTTAGGTTTCAGAATTGGTTACGCACAATGAGGTACGAACCATTTCGCAATGCTTGAAATTAGTACCTTACTAGCTATGTCTTATCTCGATTTCGATTCTTTTGATCTTAACTTCTCACTATTTCGATATAACCCTTTTTTAAATGCATGAATTTTATAGAAATAGAAATCCAGGTGTTGATGAAAATATTTAATCTCATATACACCCCAGAGAGATAGGGAATATAGAAACTTTAAATATAAATGACCTCTAGATTTTACTTTGAAAATGGAATGTTCCACTTTAAGCATTGGAGAGATACCCACGCGGAGCATTACCTTTAATTTTATTTGAAATGATTGGAAAGCATGAATGCAAATAATCATCACAAAGAAATCACGTTAGTAAGGCAACAAATAAAGTAACAAAACATGGATCATTTAATGTAATGATAAAGAAAAGGGATGGACTATTAGAATTTATCTCACAATTTGCATCGATTATCTGAGAATAACTGAATCGACAATTTTTGAGATGAATCTAGGTTCCTTGATTGAATAAGGTTTGTTTGACATATTTATGGAAGTCCGAGAAGGAGAAAAATTTAATTGTAGTTGAAAAATAAGGTTAGAGTATCCCCTCGAAGGATGGGGTTGGAGTATCCCCATGGATGATAAATAATTTTGACAAAGAAAGATTTTTAGATCTTGTCAATTTTGAAAAATGAGGTTGGAGTATCCCCCTTGGAAGGTCAAGGTTAGAGTATCCCCGCAGATGACAAATAATTTTCACAAAGGAAGATTTTTTTAAATCTTGACAATTTTGAAAAGTGGGGTTGGAGTATCCCCTCGGAAGGTCAAGGTTGAAGAATCCCTAAAAGTGACATGTCTGACACTTTTTAGAGAAATCAAGTTGGAAAAATTAAGTTGACAAAACTTTATGATTTAGAAAATGAGCGAGCACTCGGACGATTTTTAGCGAAAGAAGTTAGTTGTGAATGAGGACAATAAAGATGTAAAATATGTTTGTGCCTTGATATGAGCCTATAAGAGGTCAAAGCATGTGGTGATATTCAAATGTCTCAAGATGAAGCTCAGGAAAACAACTCAATCTTGACCATAACTGAGAATAAGAGATAGCATCGCACTATCCCCCTTTCTGAATTTATTCTAAATTATTTTGAAGGCTTTAGAGGGTGAACAAGATACCTTCGAAAGGTAACTCGACAAGGGTCAATTTAAAAATATTTCCAACATCCTAAAAAATCACTTTTCGAGGGAATAAATTTTCAAGTTCGGATTAATTACACTACTAGTAGAGCATATGAGAGACATGGTGTGTCAAAATTTGAAAAATCACCCTGAACTAGTTAGGTATCGAAAAATTGCAAATGATACCTTTTAGAAAAGGGAATTTCATGAACCTTTTAGGAAAAATGATGGATGAATTTGGAAAAATCGTTTAGTAGGCCTAAAGGGCACAACCAAAATGCATTTTGTTAACTCCAAGGATTCTAGATAGTCTAGGTTTGAAAAATCAAAACTCTTTCATCTGAACTGATCCAGGGAAAAACAAGACATCATTTTAAAGATATTTTGGCACACTTTTAGAGAAAAATATTATAAAATTCATGAAAAATTGTTTGGGATTTTAAAGTGATTTTTTAATTTGTAACAGTGATGTTGCTAGCAGGGGACAAAGCAAAGCAGAGGATATTTTTTATTTTCTTTACGTTTATGGGTCCAAACTCGAGTCATTGACACTTGAACATCTGTGATTGAAAGAAAAAAGTGGCATGATCGTTGTGAACTCATTTGAATAGCCCTAAAGTAATTTAGGATGATGAAATAGCCTATTGATCATACCACTCAAGGTTTTGACTCAAAAACAACACATGAACAATTTGGGAACAAGTGTGAGGCCATTTTTGTTGCAAAATCAGAAGATTTAAGCTCGTTTAACCAAGATTTCAGATATGGAAAACTTAATTTTCCCCAAGATATCTTTGCTAACTTTAAGGAAAATGCTAAGTTCATGATAATCCTCATTGGTTGAGGTTAACATACTCGGCTTTGGAGGTTTTGAAAATTAGTTTTTGATAGCCATCAAACATGCATTTAGACAAGGAGAAGACAATGAACATACAAGGGGATGGCACAAAACATAAATGGGGATGCAAATTTTACCAATGATTTTGACAAAGAAAGTGTTATGCATACATCTCATGGAGTGAAGCATGCTAAAAATGACAATGAGTCATGACAAAATGCAAGCTAACATATAAACATGCTTGAAATATGCTAGGCTAAGGACTCATACATGGATTAATTATAACAAGATGCATGGATATGGCATAAAATGCATGAGTAAGAGCTATCAAAATGACAAGGATGAAATAAGGCATTTTGCACATCAAAGAGGCATTAAGGCATCCAAATCCTAAACTACCGAACCAAAGGCCACAATAATGCATGAGAATCCTAAGACGGTAATGGAACATGGAGAGCTCACTAAAATGGTGAAGATACTGAAAAACAAAAAATAAGTGAGAAAGTAAGAAGTTATACCAGCAAAACTTTAATTTTTTGGCCAAATAGTTGGAGCAGTAGAGATAGCTTGAGTTTCCCTCTTTTCTTTATTGTTAATAAGCAAAAAAAAAGAGAGAAGCAATGGGGTTTTGGTTTTGGTATGGATAAGGGTGATTTTCAGAATGTGTAATGGTTGAGAGTGAGTGTTTTGGGGCTATTTTTGGGTGCTAAGTGAAGAGCTACGGGATTTGGTTTTCTCTATATGTGAATGTGTTTTTGGAAGCTAAAACAACCTAGAATCTAAAGTCTCTCAGCTGAGATATAAGTGGTTTATTTATACCAGCATTTTGGAGTCAAATTAGAGGTGGTTTTAGTCATTTCTCAAGCGGGACAAAGTGATGTTGATGGAGATCTACTTGCACAAATGCCTATTTCCAACCATTCTTATGATCCTTTGCAAGGAATTAGAGGTCCAATGACTAGGGCAAAGAC
>JBBYHL010138712.1:10012-31762 GCA_038381835.1 Adansonia madagascariensis | reverse complement strand
GAAATTATTACAAGTATCCATGTTTATCTAATTTGATGGATGAACTTTGATTTTGGTTAAAAATAGTGGAAGGAAAAGCTATTTCTAGGAAACCATCATGTATCCCAAAGCGAAGATCATGTTTATGGAGGCCAATCAGAAAGATAATGGAAACTATTATGAGTGTCAACGTTTATCTCTTTTAATGGATGAACTTTGATTCTAAGGAAAATGGTGAAAAGAAAAGCTTCTCTTACAAACTAAGCATCAGTATCAGGTATCCCAATGAGGAGAATGTGTTCATGGAGGTCAGTCATAAGTGGAATCGAATTTATTTTAAGTATCTATGTTTGTTTCATTTGGTGGGCGAGCTTTACTTTTGAGGAAAATGGTAAGGGGAAAGCTTTTCTTGCATAGCCAAAACATCAATATCAAGTATCCTAAAGAGGAGTACATGTTTATGGAGGCTAATCAAAAAATGAATGGAAATTGCTATGAGTGTCGATGTTTGTCTAATTTAACGAACAAAGTTTAATTCTAAGGAAAATGGTGTAAGGAAAAGCTTTTCTTGCAAAGTGAAAGCATCGGTATCATGTGTCCTAATAATGAGAATATGTTTATAGAGGTCAGTCACAAGAAGAATCAAATTTATTATGAGAATATATGCTTGTTTCATTTGACGAGCAAGCTTTGATTTTAAGGAAAATAGTGAGAAGAAACCTTTTTTTACAAAGCCAAAGCATCAATATCATGTATCCCAAGAAGGAGAACATGCTTATGGTGGCCAATCATGAAAATGATTGGAAATTATTACAAATATCGACGTTTGTCTTATTTGACGAACGGACTTTGATTTTAAGGAAAATGGCTGAAGTAAAAGTTTATGTTGGGAAACCAAAGGAACAATATCATGTATCCTAATGCAGAAAATATGTTTATGGAGGCCAATCACAGAAAGAATGGAAATTGTTATGAGTATCGATGTTTGTCTCATTTGAAAGATAAACTTTAATTCTAAGGAAAATGGTGGAGGCAAAAGCTTTTCTAGCAAAACCAAAGCATCAATATCATTTATCCCAATAAGGAGGATGAGTTTATGCTGGCCAGTCGCAAGAAGAATGGAAATTATTACGAGTATCTATGTTAGTCTCATTTGATGAGTGAACTTTTACTCCAAGGAAAATGGTGAAAGGAAAGCTTTTCTTCCAAAACCAAAGCATCGATATCATGCATCCTAATAAAGAAAACGTGTTTATGAAGGCCAAACACAAAATGAATGGAAATTGTTACAAGTATCGATGTTATTCCCATGATTACTCATAAAATGAATGGAAATTAATATGAGCATAAACTATCCATGTTTGTCCTATGAGACAGACAAACTTTAATTTCCAAGGAAAATGGTGTAAGAAAAAACTTTTCTTGCAAAACCAAGCAATCAAAATCATGTATCCTAATAAGGAAAATGTGCTTATGGAGGCCAGTCAAAAATTAATGGAAATTATTATGAGTATCTATGTTTATCTCATTTGATGGGTGAACATTGATTCTAAGGAAAATGGTGAAGGGAAAGCTCTTCTTGCAAAGCCAAGCATCAATATCATGTATCCTAATTAGGAGAACATGTTTATGGAGGCCACTTGCTAAATGAGTGGAAACTATTACGTGTATCAATGTTTGTCTTATTTGACAGATAAACTTCAGTTATAAGGAAAATGGTGGAAGGAAAAGCTTTTCTTGCAAAACCAAAGCATCAATATCATGTATCCCAATTAGGAGAACATGTTTATGGAGGCTAATCATAATAAGTGTGGAAATTAGCATGAGTATCTATGTATGTATCATTTGACAAATGAAACGTGATTTTAAGGAAAATAGCAAAAGGAAAAGCTTTTCTTGTAAAATGAAAGCATCAATATCATGTATCCCAACAAAGGGAACATGTTTATGGAGGCCGATCATAAAATGAATGGAAATTATAATGAGTATACATGTTTATCTCATTTGATGGATGAACTTTGCTTTTAGGAAAATGGTGGAAGGAAAAGTTTTTCCTATGAAACCAAAGCATTAATATCATGTGTCATAGTAAGGAGAACGTGTTTATGGTGCGTAGTACTAGAAGAATGGAAAATATTACAAGTATCCATGTTTGTCTGATTTGACAGACAAACTTCGGTTTTAAGGAAAATGGTGGAAGGGGAAGTTGTTCTTGGGAAACCAAAGCATCTATATCTTGTATCTCAATGCGAAGAACGTGTTTATGGACGCTAACAGAAAGAGAATGAAAACTATTACAAGCATCAATGTTTGTCTAATTTGATGGACGAACTTCTATTCCAAGGAGAACAAGTGTCTGAAGGCCAATCAGAAAAATATTGGAAATTATTACAAGTATCTATGTTTGCCTCATGTGACAAGCAAACTTTGATTCCAAGGAAAATGGTAACAGGAAAGCTTTTATTGCAAAGCCAAAGCATCAATATCATGTATCTTAACGAGGAGAATGTGTTTATGGAGGCCAATTGCAAAATGAATGGAAATTATTTTGAGTATCCATGTTTGTCTCATTTGATGGATGAACTTCAATTTGAAGGAAAATGGTGAAAGGAAAAGCCTTTCTTGCAAAACAAAAGCATCAATATCATGTATCCCAATGAAAGGAACATGTTTATGGAGCCCCATCGCAATAAACATGGAAAATATCATGAGTATATATGTTTGTATCATTTAACAAATGAACTTTGATTCTAAGGAAAATGGAGAAAGGAAAAGCTTTTCTTGCAAAACGAAAGCATCAATATCGTATATCCTAATAAGGCGAACGTGTTTATAGAGGCCAATCACAAAATGAATGGAAATTATAATGAGTATCCATGCTTGTGTCATTTGATGGATGAACTTTGATTCTATGGAAAATGGTGGAAGGAAAAGCTTTTCCTGCAAAGCTAAACCATTAATATTATGTATCAAAATGAGAAAAACATGTTTATAAAGGCCAATCACAAAATGAATGGGAATCGTTATGAGTCTCAACGTTTGTTTCATTTAAAGGATGAACTTCGATTCTAAGGAAAATGGTGAAAGAAAAAGCTTTTTATGCAAAACCAAAGCATCAATAACATGCACCCTAATAAAGACAACATGTTTATGGAGGCCAGTCACAAAAAAAAAATGGAAATTGGTATGAGTATCCATGTTTGTCTTGTTTAACAGATAAAGTTTAAGCCTAAGGAAAATGGCAGAAGAAAAAACTTTTGTTAAGAAACCAAAGCATCAATATCTCATATCACAACATTGAGGCTGTGTTTATGATGGCCAATAACAAGAAGAATGTAAATTAATACAAAAATCCATGTTTGTCCCGTGAGACAAACGAGCTTTAATTCTAAGGAAAATAGAGAAAGGAAAAGCTTTTTTTTTTTGTAAAACCAAAGCATTAATATCATGTACCTCAATGAGGAGAATGTGATTATGGAAGTCAATCACAAAAAGAATGGAAGTTATTATGAGTATCCATTTTTGTCTTATTTTATGGACAAACTTTGATTCTAAGGAAAATGGTGAAGGGAAAGCTTTTCATGCAAATCCAAAGCATTGATATCATGTATCCTAATAAGGTGAACAAGTTCATAGGGGCTAATCACAAAATGAATGGAAATTATTATGAGTATCGATGTTTGTCTTATTTGATGAAGGAACTTTGATTCTATGGAAAATGGTAAAAGGAAAAGGTTTTCTTATGGAGCCAATGCATCAATATCGATTATCCCAATGAGAAATACATGTTTTTAGAGGCCAATGATTGCAAGTAAGCTTGTTCATGTCATCTAATGGATGAATTTTGATTCTAAAGAAATAGAGAAAGGGAAAGCTTTTCCTGCAAAAGCAAAGCATTAATATCATGTATATGAATAAGGAGAACCTGTTTATGGAGGTCAATCATAAAAGAAATGGAAATTATTTTGAGTATCCATGTTTCTCTCGTTTGACGGATGAACTTAGACACTCAGGAAAATGGTGGAAGGAAGGGCTTTTCCTAGGACACCAAAGCATCAACATCATGCATCCCAATAAGGATAACGTGTTTATGGAGGCCAATTCAAAGAAGAAATGGAAATTATTAGGAATATCTATGTTTGTCTCATTTGATGGGCAAACTTTGATTCTCAGGAAAATGGTAAAGGGAAACTTTTTCTTGCAAAATCAAAGTATCAATATCATGTATCCCAATGAGAAGAACATGTTTACAGAGGCTAATGCAAAATTAATGGAAATGATTATGAGTATCCATGTTTGTCTCATTTGATAAATGAACATTAATTTTTAAGAAAAATGGTGGATGGAAAAGTTTTTCTTAGGAAACCAAAGCATCAATATCATTTATCCCAATGAAGAGAATGAGTTTTATGAAGGCTAGTCATAAAAGGAATGGAAATTATTATAGGTATCCATGCTTGTCTTATTTGGTGAATGAACTTTGATTCTAAGGAAAATGGTAGAGGGAAAAGCTTTTTTTTTTGAAAGCTAAAGCTTCAATATCATGTATCCTAATGCAAGGAACGTGTTTATGGACGCCAATCACAAAAAGAATGGTAATTGTTACTAGTATCAATGTTTGTCTCATTTGACAGTCGAACTTCATTTCTAAGGAAAATGGTGGAAAGAAAAGCTTTTCTTGCAAAACAAAAGCATCAGCATCATGTATCCTAGTGAGGAGAATGAGTATATGGAGGCCAATCACAAAAAGCATAGAAACTGTTATGAGTATCCATGCTTGTCTTATTTGACGGATGAACTTTGATTTTAAAGAAAATAGCGAAGGGAAATGCGTTTCTTTGGAAACCAAAGCATTAATATCATGTGCCCCAATATGGAAAATGTATTTTTTGGAAGCCAATCATAAAATAAATGGAAATTGTTATGAGTATTATGAGTATCAATGCTTGTCTTATTTGATGGACTAACTTTGATTTCTAAGGAAAATGGCTGAAGGAAAAGCATTTCTTGCAAAACCAAGGCATCAAAATCATGCATCCTAATAAGGAGAATGTGTTTATGAAAGCCAATCACAAAAGGAATGAAAATTATTATGAGTATCTATGTTTGTCTCATTTAATGGGCAAACTTTAATTCTAAGGAAAATGGTGAAGGGAAGCTTCTTTTGCAAAGCAAAAGCATTAATATAATGTATCCTAATAAGCAGATTGTGATGGCCAATCTCAAAATGAATGAAAATTATTATGAGTATCAATGTTTGTCATATTTGATGTACAGACTTTGATTCTACGAAAAATAGTGGAAGGAAAAGATTTTCATGTGAAACCAAAGCATCAATATCATGTATCCCAATGAGAAAAATATATGGAGGCCAATAACAAAAAGAATAGAAATTACTACAAGTAAGCTTATTCATCTTATCTAATGGACAACATTGATTCTAAGGAAAATAGTGAAAGAAAAAGCTATTCTTGGGAAACCAAAGCATCAATATCATGCATCCTAACATTGAGACCGTGCTTATGGTGGCCAATAAGAAAAAGAATGTAAATTACAACGAGTATCCATATCTATCCCATTTGATAGATGAACTTTGATTCTATGGAAAATAGTGGAAGGAAAACCTTTTCCTGCAAACTAAACCATCGATATCATATGTTTCGATGAGAAAAATGTGTTTAAAGAGGCCAATCACAACAAGAATAAAAATTGTTATGAGTATCAATGTCTGTCCTATTTGAAGGATGAACTTTGGCTATAAGGAAAATGATGGAAAGAAAAGCTTTACTTGCAAGACCAAGGCATCAAAATCATGTATCCCAATAAGAAGAATATGTTTATGGAGGCTAGTCATAAAAAAATGGAAATTATTACGCGTACTTATATTTATCTCATTTAATGGGTAAACTTTGATTCTATGGAAAATGCTAAAAGGAAAGCTTTTCTTACAAAGCCAAAGCATGAATATCATGTATCCCAATGACGAGAATGTGTTTATGAAGGCCAATTGCAAAATGAATGGAAATTATTACGAGTATCTATGTTTATCTTATTCGATGGATGAACGTTGATTCTAAGAAAAATGGTGGAAAGAATAACTTTGATTCTAAGAAAAGCATCAATATCATGTATCCTAATAAGGGGAACGTGCTTGTGGATGCTAATCACAATAAATGTGGAAATTATTGTGACTATCTATGTTTGTCTCATTTCACAAATGAATTATGGTTCTAAGGAAAATGGCAAAAGGAAAAAGCTTTTCCTGCAAAACAAAAGCATCAAAATCATGTATCCCAACAAGGAGAACATGTTTATGGAGGCTAATCTCAAAATGAATGGAAGTTAGGATGAGTATCCATGTTCGTGTCATTTGAAGGATGAACTTTGATTCTATGGAAAATGGTGGAAGAAAAAGCTTTTTCTGTGAAACCAAACCATCAATATCACATATCACAATGAGAAAAACATGTTTATAGAGGCTAATCATAAAAAGAATGGAAACTTTTATGAGCATTAATGTCCATCTCATTTAAAGAATGAACTTTGATTCTAAGGAAAATGGTGGAAGAAAAAGCTTTTCTTGCAAAACCAAAGCATCAATATCATGTATCCCAATGAGAAGAATGTGTTTATGGAGGCCAGTCACAAAAAGATTGGAAGTATTACAAGTATCTATGTTTGTCTCATTTGACGGATGAGCTTTGATTCTAAGGAAAATGGTAGAAAAAAAAGCTTTTCTTAGAAAACCAAAGCATCAATATCATGTATCCCAATACGAAGAACATGTTTATAGAGGCCAACCACAAAAAGAATGAAAATTATTACGAGTATTACTGTTTGTCTCATTTGAAGGACTAACTTTGATTCTAAGAAAAATGTTGAAGTTGAAAGCTTTTCTTGCAAAACCAAAGCATTATTGTCATGCATCCTAATGAGAAGAATGTGTTTATGGAGGCTAATCACAAAATGGATGGAAATCCTTGCGAGTATTGATGTTCGTTTTATTTGACGAATGGATATTGGTCTTATGGAAAATGGTGGAGAAAAAGATTTCCTGCGAAACCAAAGTATCAACATCATGTATCCCAATGAGGAGAATGTGTTTATTGAGGTCAATCACAAAATGAATTGAAATTACTACCAGTGAGCATGTTTGTCTCATCTAATGGACAAACTTTAATTCTAAGGAAAATAATGGAAGAAAAAACTTTCTTGACAAACCAAAGCATCAATATTGTGTATCCCAACATTAAGACCGTGTTTATGGTGGCCAATAGCAAGAAAAATGTAAATTAATACAACTATCCATGTTTGTCCCATGAGATAGATGAATTTTGATTCTAAGGAAAACAATTGAGGGAAAAGCTTTTCTTGTAAAGCCAAAGCGTCAATATCATGTATCTCAATGAGGAGAATGTGTGTACGAAGGCCAATCACAAAAGGAATGAAAATTGTTATGAGCATCCATGTTTGTCTTATTTGATAGATGAACTTTAATTCTAAGGAAGATTATGGAAAGAAAAGCTTTTCTAAGGAAATTAAAACACCAATATCACGTATCCCAAGGAGGAAAACGTGTTTATGGTAGCCTAGCATGAGAAGAATAGAAATTATTACAAGTATCCATGTTTGTCTAATTTAATGAACAAACTTTGATTCTAAGGGAAATGCAAAAAGGAGAAGCTGTTCTTCGGAAACCAAAGCATCAATATCTTGTATCCCAATGCGGAGAACGTGTTTATAGAGATTAATTAGAAAGAGAATGGAAATTGTTATGAGTATTAATATTTGTCTCATTTGACAGCCAAGCTTTGATTTTTAGGAAAATGTTGGAAGGAAAAACATTTCTTGCAAAACCATAGTATCAGTATCATGTATCCCAATAAGGAGAATGTGTTTATTGAATCCAATTAAAAGAAGAATTGAATTTATTATGAGTATCTATGTTTGTTTCATTTGAAGGGCAAACTTTGATTTTAAGGAAAATGGTGAGGGGAAAGCTTTTCTTGCAAAGCTGGAGCATCAATATCATGTATCCTAAAGAGGAGAACATGTTTATCAAGGCCAATCACAAAATAAATGGAAATTATTATTAGTGTCAATGTTTGTCTCATTTAATGAATGAATTTTGTTTCTATGGAAAATGGTGAAGGAAAAAGATTTTCTTGCAAAACCAAAGCTTCAACATCATGTATCCCAATGAGGAAAATGTGTTTATAGAGGCCAATCACAAAATGAATTAAAATTATTACCAGTAAGCATGTTTGTCTCATCTAATAAATGAACTTTGATTCTAAGGAAAATAGTGAAAGAAAAAGCTTTTCTTGGGAAACCAAAGCATTAATATCGTCTATCTTGACATTAAGACTATATTTATGATGGCTAATAACAAGAAGAATGTAAGTTAATATGACTATCCATGTTTGTCCCTGAGATAAATGAACTTTGATTCTAAGGAACATGGTGGAAGGAAAAGCTTTTCGTATAAAATCAAAGCATTAATATCAGGTATCTCAATGATGAGAATGTGTTTACAAAGGCCAATCACAAAAAGAATGAAAATTATTATGAGTATCTATGTGTGTCTTATTTAACGGATGAACTTTGATTCTAAGGAAAATAGTGAAGGGAAAGCTTTTCATGCAAATGCAAAGCATTGATATCATGTATCCCAAAGTGGTGAACATGTTTACTGGGGCCAATCACAAAATGAATGGAAATTATTACAAGTATTGATGATTGACTCATTTAACGAATAAATTTTGATTCTAGGGAAAATGGTGGAAGGAAAAGCTATTCTTACGAACAATGCTTCAATATCATGTAACCCAATGAGAAATACATGTTTACGGAGGCCAATCACAAAAAGAATGGAAATTATTACAAGTAAGCATTGATGGATGAACTATGATTCCAAGGAAAATGGTGAAAGAGAAAGCGTTTCCTATGAAAGCAAAGCATCAATATCATGTATCTAAATGAGGAGAACTTATTTATAAAGGCCAATCACAAAAAGAATGAAAATTATTTTGAGTATCCATGTTTATCTCATTTAACAGATGAACTTTGACACTAAGTAAAATGGTGAAAGGAAGAGCTTTTCTTGGGAATCTAAAGCATCAATGTCATGCATCCTAATAAGGAGAACGTGTTTATGGAGGCCAATCTCAAGAAGAATGGAAATTATTATGAGTATTTATGTTTTTCTTATTTGATGTGTGAACTTTGATTCTAAGGAAAGTAGCAAAGGGAAATTTTTTTTTGCAAAGCCAAAGCGTCAATATCATGTATCCCAATGAGGAGAATGTGTTTACAGAGGCCAATCACAAAATGAAAAGAAATTATTACGAGTGTCGAAGTTTGTTTCATTTAACAAATGAATTTTGATTCTATGGAAAATGGTGGAGGAATATGCTTTTCTTGCAAAACTAAAGCATCAGCGTCATGTATCCCAATGAGGAGAATGTGTTTATTGAGGCCAATCACAAAATGAATTTAAATTCTTATAAATAGGCAAGTTTGTCTCATCTAATGAATGAACTTTAATTCTAAGGAAAATAGTGAAAGAAAAAGCTTTTCTTGGGAAACCGATGCATGAATATCGTGCATCCTAACATTGAGACTATGTTTATGATGGCCAATAATAAGAAAAAAAGTATGTTAATATGACTATCCATGTTTGCCTTATGAGGCCAATCTAAAAAAGAATAGACATAATTACAAATAAGCATGTTTGTCTCATCTAATGGATGAACTTTGATTCTAAGGAAAATTGTGAAAAGGGAGGGTTTTCCTACGAAACCAAAGCATCAATATCATGTATCTGAATGAGAAGAATTTGTTTATGGAGGGCAATCACAAAAAGAACATAAATTATTTTTAGTATCCATGTTTATCTCATTTGACAAATGAACTTTGACACTAAGGAAACTCGTGGAAGGCAGTGCTTTTCCTGGGAAACCAAAGCATCAATATCATGCATCCCAATAAGGATAATGTGTTTATGGAGGCCAATCATAATCATAAGAAGAATAGAAATTATTACGTGTATCTATGTTTTTCTTATTTGATGGGCGAACTTTGATTCTAAGGAAAATAGCATAGGGAAATTTTTTCTTGCAAAGCCAAAGCATCAATATCATGTATCCCAATGAGTAGAACATGTTTATGGAGGCCAATAGCAAAATTAATGAAAATTATTATAAATTTTCGTGTTTGTCTAGTCGTCAGATGAACTTTGATTCTAAGTGAAATTATGAATGGAAAGCTTTTCTTGCAAAGTCAAAGCATCAATATCATGTATCCCAATGAGGAGAATGTGTTTATGGAGGCCAACTGCAAAATAAATGGAAATTATTTCGAGTATCTATGTCTGTCTCACGTCATGGATGAACTTCGATTCTAAGGAAAATGGTGGAAGGAAAAGCGTTTCCTGCAAAACCAAAGCATCAATGTCATGTATCTCCATGAGGAAAATGTGTTTATGGAGGCCAATAATAATATGTGTGAAAATTGTCACAAGTATCTATGTTTATCTTATTTGACAAATGAATTGTGATTATAAGGAATATGGCAAAAGGAAAAGCTTTTTTTGCAAAACAAAAGCATCAATATCATGTATCCCAACAAGGAGAATGATTTTATGGTGGCCAATCACAAAATGGATGGAAATTATTATGAGTATCCTTGTTTGTCTCATTTGACAGATAAACTTTGATTCTAAGGAAAATGGTGGGAGGAAGAGCATCTCTTGGGAAACCAAAGCATCAATATCATGCACCCTAATGGGAAGAATGTGTTTGTGGAAGCCAATCACAAGAAAAATGAAAATTATTACAAGTATCTATGTTTGTCTCATTTGATAGGCGAACTTTGATTCTAAGGAAAATAATGAAGGGAAATTTTTTCCTACAAAGCCAAAGCGTTGATATCATGTATCCCAATAAGGAGAACATGTTTACGAAGGCCAATCATAAAATTAATGAAAATTATTATGAGTATCCTTGTTTTTCTTAATCAATGGATGAACTTTGATTCTTAGGAAAATGGTGGAAAGAAAAGCTTTTTTGTAGAAATCAAAGCGTCCATATCATGTATACCAAAAAGAAGAATGAGTTTTATGGAGGCTAGTCACAAAAGGAATGAAAATTATTATAAGTATCCATGCTTGTTTGATTTGATGGATGAACATTGATTCTATGGAAAATTTTGGAAGAAAAAGCTTTTCATGGGAAACCAAAACAACAATATCATGTATCCCAATCAAAGAACATGTTTATGGAGGCCAATCACAAAAAAAAGGGAAATTGCTATGAGTGTCAATGCTTGTCTTGATGGATGAACTTTGATTTCTAAGGAAAATGGCAGAAGAAAACTTTCCTGCAAGACCAAGGCAATGGAATCATATATCCCAATAAGGAGAATGTGTTTATAGAGGCCAATCACAAAAAGAATAGAAATTATTATGAGCATCTATGTTTGTCTCAATTGATGGGAGAACTTTGATTCTAAGGAAAATGGTGAAAGGAAAGCTTTTCTTGCAAAGCCAAAGCATCAATATCATGTATCCCAATAAGGAACATGTGTTTATGGAGGCCAATTAGAAAGTGAATGGAAATTATTATGAGCATCGATGTTTGTCTCATTTGATAGACTAACTTTGATTTGAAGGAAAATGGTCGAAGAAAAACCCTTTCTTGTAAAACCAAAGCATCAATATCATGTATCTCAACAAGGAGAACGTGTTTATGGAGGCCAATCAGAAAAAGAACAGAAATTATTATAAGTATCCAAGTTTGTCTTATTTGACGGATGAACTTTGATTCTAAGAAAAATGGTGGAAGGAAAAGCTTTTCCTATGAAACCAAAGCATTAATATCATGCATCCCAATAAGGAGAATATGTTTATAGAGGCCAGTCACAAAAAGAGTGGAAGTATTACGAGTATTTATATTTATCTCATTTGACATACGACCTTCAATTCTAAGCAAAATGGTGGAAGGAAAAGCTTTTCTTGGGAAACGAAAATGTTAATATCATGTATCCCAATGTGAAAAATGTGTTTATGGAGGCCAATCACAAAAAGAATGGAAATTGTTAGGAGTATCAATGTTTGTCTCATTTGAATGACAAACTTCGATTCTAAGGAAAATGGTGAAGTTGAAAGCCTTTCTTGCAAAATCAAAGCATCATTATCATGCAACCCAATGAGGAGAATGTGTTTATAGATGCCAATAACAAAATGAATGGAAATTATTAGGAGTGTCATTGTTTGTCTCATTTAACGAATGAACTTTGATTCTATGGAGAATGGTGGAGGAAAATGTTTTTCCTGCAAAACCAAAGCATCAATCCCAATGAGGTGAATGTGTTTATAAAGGCCAATCACAAAATAAATTAAAATTATTACAAATAGGCAAGTTTATCTCATCTAATGAATAAACTTTGATTCTAAGGAAAATAGTGAAAGGAAAAGCTTTTCTTGGGAAACCAAAGATGAATATTGTGTATCCCAACAATGAGACCATTTTTATAATGGTCAATAACAAGAAGAATGTAAATTAATATGACTATCCATGTTTGTCCCATGAAACAAACAAACTTTGATTCTAAAGAAAATGGTGGAAAGAAAAACTTTTCCTGTAAAATCAAAGCATCAATATCATGTATCTTAATGACGAGAACATGTTTATGGAGGCCAATCACAAAAAGAATGAAAATTATTTTAAGTGTTGATGTTTTTCTCATTTAACGAATGAACTTTGATTTAATGGAAAATGGTGGAGGAAAAAACTTTTCTTGTAAAACAAAAGCATCAATATCATGTATCCCAATGCGGAGAATGTGTTTATTAAGGTCAATCACAAAATGAATTGAAATTATTACTAGTGAGCATGTTTTTCTTATCTAATGGATGAAATTTGATTCTAAGGAAAATGACAAAAGGAAAAGCTTTCTTGAGAAACCAAAGCATCAATATCATGTATCCTAACTTTGAGACTGTGTTTATGATGGCCAATAGTAAGAAAAATGTAAATTAATGCAACTATCCATGTTTGTGCAATGAGATAGATGAATTTTGATTATGAGTAAAATGGTGGAAGGAAAAGCTTTTCTTCTAAAGCCAAAGCATCAATATCATGTATCTTAATGAGAAAAATGTGTTTATGAAGGCCAATCAAAAAAATGAAAATTATTATGAGCATCCATATTTGTCTTATTTGACAAGCGGACTTTGATTCTAAGGAAAATTATGGAAGAAAAGTTTTTCCAAGGAAACCAAAGCACCAATATCACATATCCTAGGGAGAAGAACGTGTTTATGGTGGCCTAGCGCAAGAAAAATGAAAATTATTATAAGTATCCATGTTTGTTTGATTTGATGAATGAACTTTGATTTTAAGAAAAATGGAAGAAGGGGAAGCTATTCCTTGGAAACAAAAGCATCAATGTCTTGTATCCTAATGCAAAGAACATGTTTATGGAGGCCAATTAGAAAGAGAATCGAAATTGTTACTAGTATCAATGTTTGTCTCATTTGATGACCAAGCTTTGATTCTAAGGAAAATGGTGGAAGGAAAAGCTTTTCTTGCAAAACAAACGCATCAGTATCATGTATCCCAATGAGAAGAATGTATTTATGGAGGCCTGTCACAAGAAGAATTGAATTTATTATGAGTATCTATGTTTGTTTCATTTTCTGGTGAACTTTGATTTTAAGGAAAATGGTGAGGGGAAAGCTTTTCTTGTAAAGCCAAAGCATCAATATCATGTCTCTCAATGAGGAGAATGTGTTTATGAAAGCCAATCACAAAACGAACAAAAACTATTATAAGCATCCATGTTTGTTTTATTTGACGAACAAACTTTGATTCTAAGGAAAATTATGGATGGAAAAGCTTTTCCAAGGAAACCAAAACACCAATATCACGTATCCTAGGGAAGACAACGTGTTTATGGTGGCCTAGCATGAGAATAATGGAAATTATTACAAGTACCCATGTTTGTCTAACTTGATGAATAAACTTTGATTCTAAGGGAAACAGCAAAATAAGAACCTATTCTTGGGAAACAAAAGCATCAATATCTCATATCCCAATGCAAAGAATGTGCTTATAGAGGCCAATTACAAAGAGAATGGAAATTGTTATGAGCATCAATGTTTGTCTCATTTGATAGCCAAGATTTGATTCTTAAGAAAATGGTGGAAGCAAAAGCTTTTTTTTGCAAAACCAAAGCGTTAGTATCATGTATCCCAATGAGGAGAATGTGTTTATGGAGGCCAATCACAAGAAGAATTGAATTTATTATGAGTATATATGTTTGTTTCATTTGACGGGCAAACTTTGATTTTAATGAAAATGGTAAGGGGAAATCATTTCTTGCAAAGCCAGAGCATCAATATTATGTATCCCAATGAAGAGAACATGTTTATGGAGGCCAACCACAAAACAAATGGAAATTGTTACGTGTGCCGATGTTTGTCTGATTTAACGTATGAATTTTGTTTCTATGGAAAATGTTGGAGGAAAAAGAGTTTCTTGCAAAACTGAAGCATCAACGTCATGTATCCTAATTAAGAGAATGTGTTTATAGAGGCCAATCACAAAATGAATTGAAATTATTAAAAGTAAGCATGTTTGTCTTATCTAATGAATGAAATTCTAATGAAAATAGTGAAAAAAAGCTTATCTTAGGAAACTAAAGCATTAATATCGTGTATCCCGACATTGAAACTGTATTTATGATGGCCAATAACAAAAAAATGTAACTTAATAGGATTATCCATGTTTGTCCTATGAGACAAATGAACTTTGATTGTAAGGAAAATGATGAAAAGAAAAGCTTTTCATGTAACATCAAAGCATCAAGATCATGTATCTCAATGACGAGAATGTGTTTATGGAGGTGAATCACAAAAAGAATGGAAATTATTATGAGTATCCATGTTTGTCTCATTTAATAGATGAACATTGATTCTAAGGAAAATGGCAAAGGAAAAGCTATTCATGGGAAACCAAAGCATTAATATCATGTATCTGAATAAGGAGAATTTATTTATGGATGCCAATCACAAAAAGAATGGACATAATTACAAGTAAGCATGTTTCTCTCATCTAATGGATGAACTTTGATTCCATGGAAAATGGTGAAAGGGAAGGCTTTTTCTGTGAAACCGAAGCATCAATATCATGTATTTGAATGAGGAGAATTTGTTTATGGAGGGCAATCACAAAAAGAACATAAATTATTTTTGGAATCCATGTTTGTCTCATTTGACGAATGAACTTTGACACCAAGAAAAATGGTGGAAGGAAGAGCCTTTCCTGGGAAACCAAAGCATCAATATCATGCATCCCAATAAGGAGAATATGTTTATGGAGGCCAATCACAAGAAGAAAGGAAATTATTACTAGTATCTATGTTTGTCTTATTTGATGGGCAAACTTTGATTATAAGGAAAATAGCGAAAGGAAATTTTTTTCCTGCAAAGCCAAAGCATCAATATCATTTATCTCAATGAGGAAAAAGTGTTTATGGTGGCCAATCGCAAAATTAATGAAAATTATTATGAGTATCCATGTTTATCTTAGTCATTAGATGAACTTTGATTCTAAGTAAAATTATGAAAGGAAAGCTTTTCTTGCAAAGCCAAAGCATCAATATCATGTATCCTAATGAGGAGAATGTGATTATGGAGGCCAATTACAAAATAAATGGAAATTATTACGAGTATCTATATTTGTCTCACTTCATGCATGAACTTCGATTCTAAGGAAAATGGTGGAAGGAAGAGCTTCTCCTGGGAAACCAAAGCATGAATATCATGCACCCCAATGAGAAGAATGTGTTTATGGGGGCCAATCACTAGAAAAATGAAAATTAATACAAGTATCTATGTTTGTCTCATTTGACAAGCAGACTTTGATTCTAAGGAAAATAATGAAGGGAAATTTTTTCCTACAAAGACAAAGCATCGATATCATGTATCCCAATAAGGAGAACGTGTTTACAAAGGCCAATCATAAAATTAATGGAAATTATTACAAGTATCCTCGTTTACCATAGTAGATGGATGAACTTTGATTATAAGGAAATGGTGGAAGGAAAAGCTTTTATAGGGAAATCAAAGTATCAATATCATGTATCCCAAAGAAGAGTATGGGTTTTATGGAGGCTAGTCACAAAAGGAATGGAAATTATTACGAGTATCCATGCTTGTCTCATTTGAAAAATGAACATTGATTCTATGAAAGATTTTGGAGGAAAAAGCTTTTCATAAGAAACCAAAGCATTAATATCATGTATACAAATCGGAGAACATGTTTATGGAGGCTAATCACTAAATGAACAAAAATTGCTTTGACATTAATGCTTGTCCTGGTGGATGAACTTTGATTTCTAAAGAAAATGGTTGAAAAAAATTTTTCCTCCGAAAGCAAGGCATCATAATCATATATCCAAATGAGGAGAATGTGTTTATAAAGGCTAGCCATAAAAAGAATGGAAATTATTACTAGTATCTATATTTTCTCATTTAATGGGCTAACTTTGATTCTAAGGAAAATGGTAAAGGGAAAGCTTTTCTTGCAAAGCCAAAGCATCAATATCATGTATCCCAATAAGGAAAATGTGTTTATGGAGGCCAATTAGAAAATGAATGGAAATTATTACAAGCATCGATGTTTGTCTCATTTGACGACTAACTTTGATTCTAAGGAAAGTCATGGAAGAAAAGCTTTTTCTTGTAAAACCAAAGCATCAATATCATGTATCTCAATGAGTAGAACGTGTTTATGGAGGCCAATCACAAAAAGAATAAAAATTATTATAAGTATCCAAGTTTGTCTCATTTGACAGATAAACTTTGATTTTGAGGAAAATGGTGGAAAGAAAAGCTTTTCCTGTGAAACCAAAGCATCAATATCATGTATCTCAATAAGGATAATATGTTTATGGAGGCCAGTCACAAAAAGAGTGAAAGTATTATGAGTATTTATGTTTGTCTTATTTGATAGACAAACTTTGATTCTAAAGAAAATGGTGGAAGGAAAAGCTTTTCCTGGGAAACTAAAGCATCAATATCATGTATCCGAATAAGGAGAATGTGTTTATGGAGGCTAGTCACAAAAAGAGTGGAAGTATTACAAGTATCTATGCTTGTCTCATTTGATGGATGAACTTCAATTCTTAGGAATATGATGAAAGGAAAAGCTTTTCTTAGGAAACCAAAGCATCAATATAATGTGCCCCAATGCGAAAACGTGTTTATGGAGGCCAATCACAAAAAGAATAGAAATTGTTACGAGTATCAATGTTTCTCTCATTTGAATGATGAACTTCATTTCTAAGGAAAATGGTGAAGTTGAAAGCTTTTCTTACAAAACCAAAGCATCATTATCATGCATCCCTATGAGGAGAATGTGTTTATAGAGGCCAATCACAAAATGAATGGAAATTATTATGAGTGTCGATGTTTGTCTCATTTAACAAATGAACTTTGATTCTATGGAAAATGGTGGAGGAAAATACTTTTCTTGCAAAACCAAAGCATCAACGTCATTTACCTCAACGAGGAGAATGTGTTTATAGAGGCCAATCACAAAATGAATTGAAATTATTACAAATAGGCAAGTTTGTCTCATCTAATGAATGAACTTTGATTCTAAGGAAAATAGTGAAAGAAAAAGCTTTTCTTAGGAAATCAAAGCATAAATATCATGTGTCTCAATGATGAAAACGTGTTTATGGAGGCAAATCACAAAAAGAATGGAAATTATTATGAGTATCCATGTTGGTCTCATTTAATAGATGAACTTTGATTCTAAGGAAAATGGTAAAGGAAAAGCTTTTCATGCAAATTCAAAAGATTAATATCATCTATCCCAATAAGGTGAACATGTTCATATGGGCCAATTACAAAATGAATGGAAATTATTACGAGGATTAATATTTGTCTAATCTGACAAATAAACTTTGACTCTATGGAAAATGGTGGAAGGTAAAGCTATTCTTGTGAAACTAATGCTTTAATATCATGTATCCCAATGAGAAATATATGTTTATGGAGGCCAATCACAAAAAGAATGGACTTAATTACAACTATGCATGTCTGTCTCATCTAATGGATGAACTTTGATTCCAGGGAAAATGGTGAAGGGCAAGGTTTTTCCTGTGCAACGAAAGCATCAATATCATGTATTTGAATGACAAGAATTTGTTTATGGCAGGCAAGCACAAAAAGAACAAAAATTATTTTTAGTATCCATGTTTGCCTCATTTAATGGATGAACTTCGACACTAAGGAAAATGATGGAAGGAAGAGCTTTTCCTGGGAAACCTAAAGCATCAATATCATGCATCCCAATAAGGAGAACATGTTTATGAAGGCCAATCATAAGAAGAATGAAAATTATTACGAGTATCTATGTTTGTCTTATTTCACGAGTGAACTTTGATTCTAAGGAAAATAGCAAAGGGAAATTTTTTCTTGCAAAGCCAAAGCATTAATATCATGTATCCCCATAAGGAGAATGTGTTTATGGAAGCCAATCACAAAATTAATGAAAATTATTATGAGTATTCGTAATTGTCTTAGTCATTGATGAACTTTGATTCTAAGTAAAATTATGAAGGGAAAGCTTTTCTTCCAAAGGCAAAGCATCAATGTCATATATCCCAATGAGGAGAACGTATTTATGGAGGCTAATTGCAAAATTAATAGAAATTATTATGAGTATCTATGTTTGTCTTACTTCATGGATGAACTTCAATTCTAAGGAAAATGGTGGAAGAAAAGCTTTTCTTGTAAAACCAAAGCATCAATATCATCTATCCCAATGAGGAAAGCTATTTATAGAGGCCAATAATAATATGTGTGAAAAATATCACAAGTATCTATGTTTATCTTATTTGACAAACAAACTATGATTCTAAGGAAAAAGGCAAAAGGAAACATTTTCTTTGAAAAACGAAAGAATCGATATTATGTATCCCAACAAGGAGAACAAGTTTTTGGAGGCCAATCACAAAAAGGATGGAAATTGTTATGAATATCCTTGTTTGTCTCATTTGAGAGATGAACTTTGATTCTAAGGAAAATGGTGAAAGGAAATGCTTTAATTGCAAAACTAAAGCATCAATATCTTGTATTTGAATGAGGAAAATGTGTTTATGGAGGCCATTCACAAAAGGAATGAAAATTATTACGAGTATCTATGCTTGTCTTATTTGACAGAGAAACTTTGATTCTAGGGAAAATGGTAGAAGTAAAAGCTTTTCCTGGGTAACCAAAGCATTAATATTATGCATCCTGATGAGGACAATGTGATTACGGAGGCCAGCCACAAAAAGAATGGAAATTGTTAAGGGTATCCATGTTTATCTCATTTGATAGACAAACTTTGATTCTAAGGAAAATGGCAGAAGGAAAAGCTTTTCTTGGGAAACCAAAGCATCAATATCATGTATTCAATGAGGAGACCATGTTTATAGAAGCGAATATACAAAAAGAGTGGAAACTATTACGAGTATCCATGTTTGTCTCATTTGACAGATAAACTTTGATTTTAAGAAAAATGGCGAAAGAAAAAGCTTTTATTGCAAAACAAAAGCATCAATATCATGTATCTAAATGAGGAGAATGTGTTTACAGAGGCCATTAACAAAAAAAATAGAAAAATTATTTTGAGTATCTATGTTTATTTTATTTGACAGATAAACTTTGATTCTAAGGAAAATGGTAGAAGCAAAAACTTTTCCTGGGTAACCAAAGCATCAATATTATGTATCCTGATGAAGACAACAGGTTTACGGAGGCCAATCACAAAAAGAATGGAAATTATTACGGGTATCCATGTTTATCTTATTTGACGGACGAACTTTGTTTCTAAGGAAAATGGCAGAAGGAAAAGCTTTTTTTAGGAACCCAAAGCATCAATATCATGTATTGCAATGAGGAAAACATGTTTATGCAAGCCAATATACAAAAAGAGTGGAAATTATTATGAGTATTTGACAGATTAACTTTGATTCTAAGGAAAATGGGAAAAGAAAAAGCTTTTATTGCAAAATAAAAGCATCAATATTATGTATCTAAATAAGGAGAACATGTTTATGGAGGCCATTCACAAAAAAAAAAAATGAAAATTATTTCAAGTATCTATGTTTATCTCATTTGACAGAAAAACTTTGATTCTAAGGAAAATGGTAGAAGCAAAAGCTTTTCCTAGGTAACCAAAGTATCAATATTATGCATCCTGATACAACAATGTGTTTATGGAGGCTAGTCATAAAAAAATGGAAATTATTATAGGTATCTATGATTATCTCATTTGACGGATAAACTTTAATTTTAAGGAAAATGGCAAAAGGAAAACTTTCCCTGGGAAACCAAAGCATCAATATTATGTACCCTCAAGAGGACAATGTGTTTATAGAGGCTGATCACAAAAAGAATAAAAATTATTATGGGCATCCATGTTTGTCTCATTTAATGGATAAACTTTGATTATAAGGAAAATGGTGAAAGAAAAAACTTTTCTTGGGAAACCAAGACATAAATATAATGTATCCCAAAGCGGAGAACATGGTTATGGAGGCCAATCATAGAAAGAATGAAAATTGTTACAAGTATCAATATTTGTCTTATTTGATGGATGAACTTGAATTCCAAGGAACATGGTTGAAGGAAAAGCTATTATTGCTAAATGAAAGCATCAGTATTATGTATCCCAATAAGGAGAAAGTTTTTATGGAGACCAATCGCAAAAAGAATGGAGATTATTATGAGTATCTATGTTATTCTCATTTTACAGGTAAACTTTTATTTTACAAAAATTGGTGAAGGGAAATCTTCTCGTACAAAACCAAAGCATCAATATCATGCATGCCAATGAGGAGAGTGTGTTTATGGAGGCCAATCATAAAATGAATGGAAATTATTATGAGCATTGATATTTGTCTCATTTGACTAATGAACTTGGATTCTAAGGAAAATGGTGAAGTGAAGCTTTTCTTGCAAAACCAAAGCATTAATATCACATATCGCATTGAGGAGAATGTGTTTGTGAGGCTAGTCACAAAAAGAATGAAAATTATTACGAGTATCTATGTTTGTCTCATTTGATAGGCAAATTTTGATCTTAAGGAAATTGGTGAAGGGATAGCTATTCATGCAAATCCAAAGCATCGATGTCATGTATCCTAATAAGGTAAACATGTTCATTAAGGCCAATCACAAAATGAATGGAAATTATTACGAGCATCGATATTCATCTCATTTAATGAACGAACATGGATTCTATGGAAAATGGTGGAAGGAAAAGCTTTTCTTGTGAAACCAATGCATCTAAATCATGAATCCCAATGAGATAAACATGTTTATGGAGGCCAATCACACAAAGAATGGAAAATATTACAAGTAAGCATGTTTATCTCATCTAATGGATGAAATTCAATTCCAAGGAAAATGGTGAAAGGGTAGGCTTTTCTTGCAAAACCAAAACATTAATATCATCTATCTGAATGAGGAGAACATGTTTATGGTTGCCAATCACAAAAAAAGAATGGAAATAATTTTAAGTGTCAATGTTTGTCTTATTTGATGGATGAACCTTGACACTAAGGAAATTGGCAGAAGAAAGATATTTTCCTGAAAAACCAAAGTATCAATAACATGCATCCTAATGAGAAAAACGTATTTATGGAGGCCAATCACAAAATGAATGGAAATTTTTATGAGTATCCATGTTTGTCTGATTTGATAGACAA
>JBBYHL010138174.1:4520-15066 GCA_038381835.1 Adansonia madagascariensis | reverse complement strand
ATAAAACCAAGAAAATCAAGAAACTTGAGAAATTTGGTCATGACCCTTAAAGTTTGATATTTTCACCATGGCTCAAACAAATCACCTAATTAAAATTAAGAGTATGAGGTTTCCATGAAAGAATGAAAACAAGATGAATGAAATGAAAAAATAAACTAGAATGAATAAAAATAAATTTGGCTAGAAAAACTACCTTGAAGACTCTGAAAACGTTAAAAGTACTTAGAAAAAATTATTTAAATTTTTCTCCCAAAAAAACTAAGCAAAATTAAAGAAAAGCCAAGAAAGATTTTTCTAGGAAACAGAAAAGATGAAAATAATCCATCCTTCTTAAGAACAAAAAAACTTAATTCCAATCATTTAAAGCTTTAAAATATTTTTTTTCAAAGAAAATTGAATAAAAACTAGTAGAAGGTCCCTTAAAGAGGAAAGAATGAAGAGTGAAGCATGTAGAGAAATTGGAGCATGAAAAATCAAAATTTCTTTTGGAAATATACCTTAAAAAGCTTTAAAACACTATTATTCCTTTTTTTCCCAAATTTTTGTTCCTCTCTAAAAGAACAAATGAAAGAAATCCTTCCCAATTTATAGATGAGGACCATTTGGCCAAGGTTGTTATTCCTCTTTGAGAAAACAAATGAAAGAAATCCTCCCCCGTGAAATGGAAGCTTGTTGGAATTGAAAATTAATGGAATAATTTAAATTGCATAGACTAAATTGAAACAAATAAAAAATTGAATTAAAATTCCTATACTCAAAGTGTTAATTAAAATTTTAGACATAACAAAATTCAATTAGAAATTTAATCACATAAAACTCTAATCAAAATATCATAAGGAAAAATTAAATTGAATAAATTAATGTGTAACAAGCTATAATTAAAAATCGAATGGAAGAAATTAATTTGTGAAAATTCAACCGAAAAATTTGGAGGAAAAATGTAAAGCAAAAAATTTTAGAAATCCAGCTAAAAAACCATGAGAGTTTTCCAAAATTGCATATATCTAATAATTAATTCTCCTAAAAATGGCTAGTGAGAAATTCCATGTGTATATACTATATGAGATATTCATGCAAGATTAGAAATAAGAATAAAAGTAAAATAGAAAATAAAAATAAGTAATAAAATAAAAATATTAAAGTGTTGAATTCTAAAAAGAACTTCTGTAAATAAATTAGATGTGCAAAAAAAGCAATTAAAAATTTCAAATTCAAAAAAAGTTTACGAAAAAAGTCTTCATAGAAGAAAAATCTGCATCTAAAAAAAAGGAAGATTCAAGAATGAATTTAAATACAAAAATTATGAATTTCAAAATATTAACTTGAAGATATAAGAAGCCAAGCATCCTAAACTCAAATAAAATTTCATGAAAAATGCCTTACGAAAATAAAATTCCATAAATATGAAAGAAATTTTAAGCGAGCTCAAGTTTCAAAAAAATTGAGCTCAATGTATTTATCAATATATATATTTATTGGTAAAACATCAAAATTTAGAAATTGAAAGTAGTTTATCAATAATATTTTACGAGTAAAAAATCTGTAGTACCATGAAGAATTCAAAAATAATCAATAAATTTGACAACTTGCATCTTATGGTATAAAATGTTAATGTGGACCTTTTTGAACATTTTAGGATTTTTAGAGTGAATATCAATATAAACATTAATGGATATTGATAAAAATATATGACGATTAACTCGTAAAATTTATGAAAAAAAGGTTCCAAAAATTCCTAAGAAATGGGAGATTTGATTGTGGTATTATATTTAAAAATAAATTTCAAAATTCCACAAAAGTATCATAAAAGCAAATTTTACTCTCTTATGTTCATCTTTTTTATCCATGGTTTATTTTCGATGCATTTGGAAACCACAATCTATCAACATGCCCCCGAGTAGTCATCTTAACATGGTGAAATACGTCTTATAAAGTTGGGTCTACCAAGAAGAGATTCACATCCATTGGTATAGCCACTCAATCCTTGATTTTGGATATTTTGAACTATCAAAGAAAAGGCCTGAACAAAATTTGTTGTATACAGCTGCCCCTTTTTAGCCATTGCTAAGTATCAAAAATAGGGCAAAGACCATAGATAATTGTTTTGCTTAGGGCACGGGACTTAAAAAGATTTGAAAATCACTAAATATTTTGAAAAAGTCTTTGGTCATTAACTAAAAGACAACCAAGGCAAAGCCTTAGTTAAAAATGTGGGTGAAAGCTAAAGTCAAATAAGATAACTAAGGTGAAACCTATTTGTTAAATGGGTGACCAAGGCAAAATAAATTAGTTGAAGGGATGATCGAGATAGAACCTTTAGTCAAAAGGATGACTAGGTGAAACCTATTAGTGAAAAAAAGATGACTAAGGCAAAACCTATTAGTTAAGAATTTCATGGGCCAACTTCAATAGGCTTACAGCATGGTCGGCTACATAAGGCTTTCAACAACTTAGTGCTAATTTCAACTAAGGGGAAACCTTATCTTAATGCCAATTTTGACTATGATGAAACCAACCATTACTCTTGGGTTTTTAGATTTTATTTCCAATTTTAACTAGGACAAAACCTATCATCTACTTTAGGCTTTCAAATTTTAGTGCCATTTTGACTGGGATGAAACAAATAACCTACTTTTGCGCTTTCTCAATTTAATGGCAATTTTAACCGAGACAAAACCTATTGACTCTTTTAGGCTTGCACATTTTAGTGCCAATTGTGACTTGGATGAAAAAAATTGGCTACTTTTGGGCTTTCTCATTTAGTGCCAATTTTAACTAAGATAAAACCTATCAGCTACTCTTTACTTTCAAATTTTAGTGCCAATTTTGACTAGATGATACTAATCAGCTACTCTTGGGGTTTCTCATTTTTACGCGAATTTTAATTGGGATGAAACCTATTGTCTACTCTTGGGCTTTCAAAATTTAGTGCTAATTTTTACTAGTATAAAACAAATAAGCTATTCTTAGGCTTTCTCATTTCAATGCCAATTTAAACTGGGATGAAACCTATTCACTATCCTTGTGCTTTCATTTTAATGCCAATTTCAACCAGGATGAAACCTATCAACTACTATCAGGCTTTGGGATTTTAGCACCAATTTCGACTAGGACAAAACTAATCAGCTACTCTTGGGCTTTCTCATTTTAATGCCAATTTCAACCGAGACAAAACCTATCGACTATTCTTAGGCTTTTAGATTTTAGTGCCAATTTTGACTAGGATGAAACCAATTAGCTACTCTTAGACTTTTTCATATTAATTCCAATTGTAATCGAGATAAAATCTATTGGCTACTCTGAGGTTTTTAGACTTTACTGCCAATTTCGACTGGGATTAAACCAATTAGCTACTCTTAGGCTTTCTTGTTTCAATATCTTATAAAAGTCTCTCATGGGAGTCTGAAGGACACAAATGCTTTATGATGCGAATGCTAACATTTATACATTATACAGATGCCCTATAAAATAATATAAATGCAGATACAGAGATAAGTATGTAGTGTAATTTCAAATTAATGCATTATTTCATTCCACAAAAATGAAATATCATAAGGATTAATCTTCTCATATGTCAGTAAGGCCTCTTCAATCTATGCCTTTTTGTTACTGATTTTTCCTCTTTTTGAGATGTAAATATTGAGTTAGTGTTTATCAATGCAGTATTGAGACTTTGTTGTGGTTAATGATCACTATTTGAAACATCTTTGAATAAGGTGAAAAAATGAATTCAGAGGCATAAATGCACTGGGATTGTAAAAATTTGATTCAAAGAAATTGATGCAACAAGGTCGAGGTTTGCCATGACCAAGTTAAAGTGGATGTTCTTCTTTTGAGAGTTTCTTGAAAAGCAAATAGTTAGGTTACAACATCCTCCTAATCTTTAGACATAATAGTTTGATAGGTGTTAAACTAAGCTAGTAGACATTGAGTCTCAAAAGGTTAATTTGGAAGAACTTCATAAGCACCAATTCCTAAGGAAGGATGCAAAAGCTCCAAAAAGTTATCTAGAAGAAATAAAAAATTTGAACCTTATTTAACCTTGAATTTGAACATGAAAAGCTTGATTTAACCCTAAGATTGGAGGACCAATTTAGTAAAAACATTAAATCCATGTTTGTCTCCATCTATTAGAGGTAATATAAACTTAACTTGGGGTTTTTCAAAAACAAATTTTTACAAGCATCATAGAAGCATCTTAACAAACATATAATACACTAAAGTAAGTACTGAAATCAAATGTGAGCAAATATTCAAAATAGCAAGTCATCCATTCCTTTTAACAAAGAAATCATAGTGAAAATGCATTTAAAGGCATGTTAAAGGTCAAGGCATGCTAGAATGAACATCCTACATGATATGAGCAAGAAACAATGCATGAACAGGGACTATTTTGATATCGAAATGAGATATGGCATTTTTGATCATTCAAACAACATCAAGCCATCAAGAAAATCCTAATACTACCACATAAAAAACCAAAAAATACATGAGAATCCTAAGATAAGATCATGCTTAGTATGTTAAAGTCACTAGATTGATGAAAATGTAAAAGCAAGTAAATAAAAGGAGAAAGGATATAAAATATACCCTAAAAGCTTTAAAAACCTTGTTGATTATGTGAAGCATAAAAAGGTTTGAACTTATAGCTCATTTTTTTGCCTTTCTTTTCCATGATTTTAGCAAGAAAGGTGGCTTAGAATGAGCTTAGTGGTTGTGATTCAATGGAGGTAATTTTGAAAGGAAATGTGATGGTAGTGGAGGCTTTTAGAAGGGTATTTGAAGGGGTGATGAGGAAGCTACGGGAATGATTTTTTTTCTACGTCTAAAGCTGATGTAAAATATGTGTAGCGGTTTTTTTGGCTGAACTTATAATGTATCTTATATAGGATTCAATCTTAGCCATAAAAAACTTAGCAAAGGCGGGACACTTCAGATATTTGTGCTATATAGCTGGTGAGTCATTATACGAAGGAGCAAGGTTTCAGTATTTTATTGGCTATTGTACATCATTGATAGTAGAAACAAACCATGCATGAGCTGACATAATGAGGAAGGTCTAGCTTGCCCTTCATTAATCCATATTATAGCATGCAATGCCCTTATACAAGCTTAATGGACCATTCAAAAATGATATAACAAAATGTTTAAAGCCAAAAATGAAGTCCATATGATTTTTAAGAGTTATGTCTAAGATTAGATGATTTTTGGAGTTATGGTCATAATCAAACTAGCGTTTTAATGTTATAGTGCAAAGGGGTGAAAATGGCACAAACGAGGTAAATTTTCATTAGAGTATCAATAGAATGTTTGTATCAATACTTAGAGCCTAGGTATCGATATAGTGCTTCCTTTATCAATATTTAAAGCAAATTTTTGCCTTCAGATTGATACAATGACATTGGTATCGATACCATCACTCTTTTATCAATATTGGCTAGCCAAAACTGGATTTTAAAATATGATATAAGCCTATATCGATAAAAAAACCTTTGGTATCATTAACTCATCTTAAGTATCATACCATGCCCTTCTGTATTGATGCAAATAGCAAGGTTTTGAAATTTTGATGACATGGTGCCTTGTATTGATGCCTAAAAGCCATCGATACCTACTTATGTAAATATGGACTTTACGCACCTTTGTTTCCCCGGACACCTTACCTTAGCTGTGAATGATGGATGAATGATCTATAATTGATTTGTGTTTATCCAAATAGACCTAATGATGCCTTGAATAGTGATTCTTGATGCCTTGGATAGTGATTCTTGATGCCTTGGATGATGGCTCGGCAAAATAGAGTGTCTATAGACAATATTCAATAATTGATAAAAAGGTTAGTGAATGCTTAACAAAGAAAGAATTTAACAAGTAAGACTTTAAACTAATAGAATCCCATATTTTTAAAGAATGAATTTGGTTCAACTCTCAGAGATATCATCTAGTAAACCACTTCATTTAAATGTACCATTTCTTCAGAAAACCTTTTTAGAGTATGCCACATCTTTCTTTGGTTGCTGGCATTATCCCAAAGAAGAGTGAATAATTCCTCATAGCCATATGAACCCAACAAATTGGCATTTAGCACAAAATCTTGCAAACCCAATAACTTTTAGCATTTGCCTTGGGCATAAATCCAATAATATTTGGCATTTGTCTTTATGCCATATTTTTAAACATAATATTTTTTCACTTTATCAAAATTTATTGGACCAAGCAATTCATTCCTATTATCTCGATAAACATCAATGGTCTTCCAGAGAAGGCTCTTTTCACCATACAAGGCCCTTTCCAATTCCAAGACCTTTTACCCTAGGCATCCTTTTAAATTAGAACAATCTTTTTGAGTACTAGTTCACCCTAATGAAACTGTCAAGGATGAATTTTCTTATCATGTGCCCTCTTCGTTCTCCTCTAATACATCTGTCCATGACAAATGGCTCTCAACCTTTTCTCCTCATTATAGTTGAGCTGTTCACACCAAGAACTTACCCATTCAGCCTCTACCAATTCATCTTCTATCAATACCTGCAATGAAGGAATTTCTACCTCTATTATAGCATTACTTCCATCCTATAGACCAAGGAAAACAGGGTAGCACCTACAAAGGTAAGAGTTAAAGTTTGATTGGTATGCAAAGCAAATAACAACTTCTCATGCCAATCTTTGTATGCCTTAGTCATTTTTGACATAATCTTTATATTCTTATTGGCTGCTTCTACTACCCCACTCATTTTTGGACAATATGTTGCCGAATTATGATCCTTGATTTTGAATTACGCACATACTTTGCGCATTAATTTATTCTTCAAATTTGGCGCATTAATTTATTCTTCAAATTTGAAGCATTATCAGTGACGATTCTTTTTGGTATTCTATATTAACATATTATTTCTCTTTTGACAAACTTGCATAAATCAATTTCTTACATTCACATAAGAAGCAACTTCCACCTAGTTAGTGAAATAATCTATTGTCACTCGGATAAAATAATGCCTTTTGAAACTTTAGGAGCAATAGAGCCTATCATATCCATGCCTCACATTGAAAATGGCCATGGAGATGTTATCATGTGCAACTGTGATAAAGGCACATTAATCTTATATGAATAAATCTGACACCTATGACATTTACAAGCATACTTTATGCAATAATCTTTCAGGGTTAACCAATAATATTGCAATCTATCAAATGCCTATTAAAGTGTGTTCCACATATCCCTTTATAGACTTCTTCCATTATCTTTTTTGCTTTAATGGCATTGATACACCTCAGAAGCACTTGGTCTTAACTTCTTTTGTATAAGACTTTACCATCAAGGATGAAATTCATGGCCATTCTTTTAATGGTTCTCTAATCATTATCAGTAGCATGATCCGGATACTGTTAATTCTTGATATAATAAAGAATATAATAATACCATAGCTGACCATCTTTTAACCTTCACATTATGGCTATGAGTAGGGATCTCATGAATACTCATCTTAATTGGCATTACCTCAGTTTATCATGGTAGATAAGGTAGCTAAGGCATCAACAATCTGATTTTCCCTCTTGGGTAAATGCCAAAAATCAATATTCTCAAATGCCTTCACTAGTTCAAGAATTAACTTCTTATACTGCACCAGCTTCCTATCACAAGGTTTTCCATTCACCCTAAAGTTGATATATCACTAAGTTAAATGATCATGCACCTTCAAGAATTTCACCTTTTGCTCTATAGTAGCTTGCAACTCTATAGCACATGCCTTAGCTTGACTATGTTATTGGTGGAATCAAAATTTGATCTGGCAATAAGAGGGATAATGTCTCCACTTAGGGAAATCAATATTATTATTATCTCATACCTTATGGCATTAGTAATGCCATCAAAGTACATCTTTCAAGTTTTATCCTCTAGCGACACCTCTTCCTCTTATGATATGCACATCAAATACCTATCGGGAAACTCAAAATCTAATAGCTCATAATTTTTTATACTTAATTTGCTAGGAAGTTAACTATGACATTATCTTTTACGGCCTTTGGATTCACATACACTATGTCAAACTCTGAAAACAAAACTTGCCATCTTACAGTCTTTCCTAAAAGAGCTGAAGCTTCACAGAGGTACTTAATCAAATCTAACTTTTTAATCAACACAGTCGTGTGATAAAGCATGTATTGCCAAAACCTTCGTGTAGCCCATGCCAAGAAGAAATATAACTTTTCTGCCATGGAATAATTAACCTCATAATCTGTAAACTTCTTGCTAAGGTAATAGATCATCTACTCTTTTTCTCCGATTTCATTATGTTACCTTAGTACAAAACTCATAGACTTCTCAAATACTAACAAATACAAGATCAATAGTTATTCCTGCACTGGCGATACCAACACAAATGGATTAGAAAGATACTGCTTAACTTTCTTCAATGCTTCCTGGCATTCATCATTTCATTCTCCAGGATCTTGTTTTTGTAAAAGTTAGAATATTAGATCACTCTTATCCGTGAGCTGGGATATGATTCTAGCAAAGTAGTTCAACCTCCACTAGAAAGTTCACACCTCTTTTTATGTACAAGGTGGTGGAGTGTCTCAAATGGCTTTAGCCTTTGTAGGATCCATTTATATTCCTTTTTCACTAACCATGAAGCCTAACAATTTTTTAAAGGCAACATCAAAAGTGCACTTAGCTGGATTAAGCTTAGGTTGGGATTTTCTTAACCTTTCAAACAACTTTTGAAGGTTCCCAACATGCTCACTTTTTTTATTAGACTTGGCAATCATATCGTCAATATACACTTCTATTTCTTTATGCATCATGTCATGGAACAAGATCATTATGGTTTGTTGATATGTTGCCCTGGTGTTCTTCAAACTGAGCAGCATAACCTTACAATAGAATGTACTTTACAAGGTCACAAACATGGTTTTCTCTATGTTTGCTGATGATATCTTAATCTAGTTATGACTAGAAAAGCCACCCATGAAGGAAAACAAAGAATTCTTCATTGTATTATAGACCAATGTGCCTATATGGGTTAGTGGAAAATTATCCCTAGGGCTCGCTTTATTCAAGTCCTGATAATTTGGGCACGTGTATTTTTCCATCTTTTTTCGAGATAGACATAACATTTGCCACCCTTTAGGGATACTTTGCCACTTATAATAGCCTAACATTCATCTACTTTTGCAATTCTTTTTTAATCTTTAAAAGCATATCCGGGTTTATCGTTTTCAACTTTTTTTGCACCAATTTACACCTTAGTTCTAACAAAAGCTTGTGCACTATTATGTTTGTTCCCAATCCTGGTATATCCTGGTATGACTAAGCATATACATTCTTAAACTCATTCAGGAGGGTAATCAATTCTTTCGAGTGGATGAAGATATCGTAGTCCCAAATTTGACTTTTCTTTTACATTCCTTATTTCCCAAATTCATTATCTCCAAAGATTCCTTGTGAGGCATAATTTATCTCTCCTATTGCTTAATCAATCTTGCTAATCCAAGGGCAAGTCACAGTCTTTAGAATTTTCATTGGAATACACTTTGTCTTTATGGCATGATTTTATAAAAATTGACCTCCAAAGAGTTAACCCATCTTCCATAGCTTTTATGTCAAGATACTAGAGAAAGGTTTAAGCATTGAAGCTTTGGATGCATATATATATTTATATATATATATCAAGACATTATAAATCCAGACATTGCCAAATAGTGGTTTATTCAAGAAAAGTTAAAACAATCAGTCTGAGAAATTAAGCATTCATATTCAAATACATCACACTCGTTATTTATTTAGCAATGATCAATAAACTAAGCCTAATACAAAAAACCCTTAAAGAGTTCTTGATATTTCTCAAAGATAAGGCCTATATCTATACAAATTTCAATATTATTCCAAATTTGTAATCGTAAGCAAAGCGAGTACTTGGCTTTAAGATCTCTTGCTCTACCATCAATAAAACTATTGAAACTTTCAAAGGCCTCTCTTAGTTAAATTAGGACCTCTACATATGGCTTCCATTATCCTAGTTTTAATAATGCATAGAATGAAAAATATCTCTAAGAGAAGCAGAAATCCTTCCATCTATTTTCAACTCTTGACCCATCATCCTTTCCCTTCTTCCATCTCTAGCCTTATTAACTAACCTTCTTTTTTCACCATCATTCACTTTATACCTTAACTCATTCTTTCCAATCTGATTAACCACTTTTAAGCCTCTAGTCATTCATTGTAGATGCTTTCCTAACTCTTTCCTAACTTGTCAACCTTTTTCAATGGCCATTTTCAATCCCATCTTGATACTTCAAGGCAGATGGGGCTAAATGATCAATAGTCTTTTTCTTACATATGTAGGAATCAGAAACCTAAAGGACTAAGAGGAAAGATCAGGAATCTCCTTATCATGATCAATATAAGGTGCATCAGTAGATAAAACAACCATGATCTCTTCTTTAGTACCAATGACAACCACCTAATTATTTACAATAAATTTCAACTTTTGGTACAATGAGGAGGGAACTGCCCATTCAAAATAAATTCAAGGCTTACCTAATA